>VZSE01004693.1:393900-412479 GCA_013398275.1 Promerops cafer
CGGGGCGGGCGCGGGACGGCGCCCGCGGGGTCCGCGGCTCCTGAGGGGGAGGCGGCCGTGCCCCACCGCCCACCGGGGCCCTTCTGAGCGCTCCCCCTCGCACCGCGGCCCCTCCTCTCCCGCCTTCCCCCTCACGGAACGCGGCGCCGGCGGCTCCGAGCCGTGAAGGGGGGAGCGAAGCGCCCTAAGTGAAAGCGCCTAAAACACAGCGCGCAGACCATGGGCTCGACTGTACCTCCCCCTACCTCAGCCTTTTAACCCAGCCAGCGTCTTTAATTTAAACAGAAATTAATTTCCGGCCCAAATAGGCCGGGATTTGGCTCACCTGCGGCGCCCGTCGCCTGGACCCGGAGGAGGTGCCGGCTGTCTGGAAAACAAGGGATGAGAAAACCGAGGGATTTTCTGCAGGCTTGATGTAACCCGCAGCAGGCTGTTGCATCAAAGACTAGAAAAAGAACCCGAGACAAAAATAATCTTTTAAGAGCGTGCAGCTAAGATTAGTGCAGCGTGTCAAGATGTTGCTGAGCGCAACAGAACGAGTCCTGCCTGTACCCACACAGAAATAAATACTACTTTTCTGGCACCTCGTCCACTGCAACCCTGAGTTTCCAAATTTTATACCAAAGTGCTGTTTAGGGATAGGTTCCAACCGTACAATTTTGAGTTTGAATTCAGACTTGCCTCAGTTCTGGATGTTTGGCTTGAGGGTTTAGATGTGGCTCATTATAAAAGACTTAAAATTCATACGAAGTTCTGAATTTGTAAATACTGCGAATTTATCAAAACTGAACTGTAAATACTCAGATGTGTTCAGACCTACTCTCTTGGTTTACCTCATCCCTCTGAAAATCTGACCAAATGGAAGAATATAAAAGCAAAAAAGTATAAAATAACAGTTTTTCCCCACATGCTTTTATTAATTAAATTGTTTATAGCAGAAATGCTGTTCCTCATACCCCTCCATGTAGGAAATGTGGTGGCTGACACAAGTCGGTGTCTACCTGGGCAGAAGCACCCATGTGCAAGCCTGCACATGCAGGCACAGCTCTGCACTGCCAGGGTTGATACTTGGGAGCTGAGTCTGTCTTGTTTTTTTTTTCTCAACAGGCAGCAAACCGAGTAAGGAATGTGTCAGGGACTACGAGAACGCTGCCCATTCCTTGTGTTTCTACGTGAAATGCATTTCTAGCCACACCCATAAAGAACTTGTCTCTCCCGACAATACACAGTGGGGTAAGTGAGAGACCAAGAAACTGGAATGTCACTATTCACTACAGCAAGATGCTCCACGTTCAGTAGCATGTCCTTAAATTATTTGGTGTGCTGGTAGAGACTTTTCTAAATCAATTTCTGACATATTTCAATCCTGGAAATGCTTTTCAAATAAGTAGCAATACTGAACACCATCTCGTGTTAGTCAGCTAGTGTTAGTAATTTTTGATGTGCACACTGTTCTGTGCTCTCTGCCCTTGCTCATTTTTCAGGTAGGCATAAATTTTAGGCTTCAGCGTTAACATCCAAGATTAATGAGTCTGTTCCTAGTTCTAAGAGTATTGTTACAGCTGCATATATACTGAGCAAAATCCCTGCACTGATGTATGAATAGCTCACTTTGCAGGGTTTAAGTTCATAACCATTAAAATATTCTGGACTATTTCTAATGGAAACTCAGAGAAACAGAATTCTTAAATATTCTCTGGCAGTTTTCATACTTTTCAGCTCTTCTGTAAGTAAAACGTTGTGTGGATGTCTTTGTTTTGCTGTTAATTTGTTTCCCTCCCCCATTTCTGTCCTTCTAGGACTATCTGCTTTTAATTACACATTGTGTCAATGTCAACAAATTGCGGTCAGGGACGGGGTTTTCTCTCTGCATGGCCTAATACAAACACCAAAGTAGTTTCTTCCCCATACTGCTATCACAGCTAACAATGCTTATCTCTGTCCTGTCTTTCTTGTTCTTACATCTCCCCCTCCTTCCACCCTGTTCCATCAGCCTCTGCTGCATTCTCTCCCTGACCTACCTGCTGCTCATGCTCTTGGCTGTGGCACACTTTCTTCCCCACCAGCACATTTAATTGCAATGTTCCATTTCATTATTAGCTTGTCACCACCTTTATCAAGTCACCTTTCCTAACAAATCTCACTGTGAAGCTTTCCTGCGTAGCTCGTCATCAATTTTCCACTTTAAGGCTCTCCTAAAGCCACATGCAAAAGGGCCTATGAAAAATTGTGACTGTAGTTCTGTATTTATTTGTGAATAAAGAGCAGCATCAGTGAATAGTGCTACTGTACAGGCAGAGACAGATTTACTGTGTGCCCAGCTCCTGCCAGGCTCACTGCACAGAGATGTGTCTATGTGTCAGTCAGACAAAGCTTTTCCCTTCCCAGGGATTTTCAGGATCTCTAAGCAAGGATCTCTACTTGCACATGAAGACCCGAGCCCAAGACCATTCAGTCACTGAAGTCTACTTATTAATTCCAGTCAGTGTTGGATCAGATTCTTGTTGTGCATAGTAAGCTAATTACCCAAGTTAACAACTGCATGGTAGTGCAGGTGGGCAGGCACCAAGCACGCTTAATGTGGGATTCTGCTGCCTCTCAAGTGCAGGGTGGAGCCCTGGCAGCCAGATTTAGCCTCTCACATAGTGCAGCCAGAGAGACACGCAGGCTTTCTATGGACCAGCAACCACAGAATGATTTTTTTTCCATGTTACAACCCCAAATTTCTAGCTTGTGGCACTGAAGTAATTTTCAAAGTCTGGTTTAGCTTATTTGAAGTGCATTTTACACATGGGTAAACTCAAGCAAGGCAGAGGACAAGTGGCAGATGGTCAGTGACAGAGCCAGGAATAGAATGTAGAACTCTGCTGTCCCAGGACATGATTTTAAGAGACTTTGTCCCAGGATTGTGAGCTTGATGATTTATAATTCATGGGGCTTCAGAAGTGTTTTAAAAAAAAATGCAGCTATCACTATTCCCAGATTTTCCTGGCAGAGACTGGCTTCCATAAGCAAAACAATTTTAGTTCAGTTTCTTAAGTGCAATTTGGGACTTAATCTGTTCACTTTCTCATGAGTTTTATGCCTTTTGAACTTGCTTGGCTGTGCTGTGTGCACTGCTCATTTACCTCTACAGGGGAAGGATGAACCTCCAAGAGAACCCAACAGAATACCTTTCAAATAGACCTATCTGTAACCTTGGTAGAAATAACTATGGAGATAATGATAATGGATAATTATAAACTCCATAACTGGCAAAACAAGACTGTGCATTTCAGAAGATGAATTGCCTTACCCTGTCCAGTAACCCACTTTACAGTGCAGTAATGGATCTGCATCTGGAGGGTTATGCAATGAAATGGAGCCTTTGGCAAGCTGGAATCACGCTGGAAGCGAAGCAACATCTTCGTGGGTTTTTTCATACATGCATATTTGTAAATCTGGGGCTTATCCCTTTTGACATAAAGAGACCATCCCAGCTTGGAATGATTAAATTCTAGGACAGATTATGAAATAATAAAGCATTTAAATATTATGTTGCAGCAGTACAACAGTGCAGTCGCCCTTCCTTTTACTGATTCAAGTATAGTATCTCTGAAAAGCTTTTTACACTCCAGAGAAACTACTGACTATACATTATAAAACAGGAAATAGAATACCATATATGTATAAAAAAAAGAAAAGGCTTTTTAGACCTTCCTCTAGGTAATTACTGAAGCAGCTAAAAATATGGGGAAATTAAGCAAATACAGGCCCTGATTCAAAGGCCACTTAACTCAGCAGAAGCACTGGAGTCATATGTGTTATGAATTACAATTCACAAATGCAAATAAAGAATGTTACTGTATATGTGTAAGGATAAAGTCTAATTGTGTAGTTGCAGTATCTAGGCATTCCACTTGGATAAAATGAGGAGATTTTTTCTCCAGCAGGTAGAGAGAGTTTCTCAGCAAGCATGTATTGCCAATATTTTTGGGAGAGTTTGAGGTCCCAAAAGCACAGAAACACTGGGAAACAAAAAGGGAAGAAAATGTACCCAAGGAGGAGATCCAGCTGCTTCCAAGTCATTTCTATAAATAAAAATCTGATGTGAACTCATTATCATTTCCCTTTCCAGCACCGATTTGCTTCCTCAAGATTTCAGAGTGTGCATCTGAGGACTTACACTGCGCGTCGTAAAGTTTCCCCCCGCAGCTGCTAAAATTATTCACAAGGCACTGCAGCATGGCAGCAGCTATCAGCTTTGGAATGGTAAGAGGGGTGTTAGTCGGGGAGAAAACAGTGAAGTTGTGCTTGGCTGTGTTGCTGCAGGTTGGGGTGTCAAGCAAGTGATGCCATCCATACCTCTTGTCCTGTCGTGCAATCAGCGTGTACAGCTGGAGCACATTTCTGGACACTGCAAGCTCCCAGACAAATATTTGCAGCCCATTTTGTGAGCACGGGACAGCAGAAGGGTTGCTTGAGGATGGCCCAAATCCTAATGCATCAACCAAAGCCAGCTTGCTGTCTGTGCCAGCACTAACCTGGTTTAAGTATTGCTGTCATCAGTAATGCCAGATAATAAAAGCTGCTCTTTGTGGAGTAATATCAGGAAGGAAATTGTGTATGCAGATTCACCAGCAAAAATAACAGTCTGGGGCTGTAAATGTACACACTGATACTGCTGGTTTGTTGCTATTTTCAGCAGCTCCTGTTCCCTCAGGGTGAGAGGACTTAACTGCTATCCCTGCTGTTCATGCATCAGCCTTAAAGGTTCCATGTGGATGCCTGCTCTTTGGCCCATCTGGGGGTGATTTCTGCAAATAGCAGTTTTCCTCTGAATCAGTATTCAATTCATCACCAGAGCCACACCACATGATACTGTGGGGCCATAGAAAACCATTTTCCTTCACTAAAGATCTCTAGTGAAGAGTTCTTTATTATTTGCACTTTTATTCACCTTCGAACCATGCCCAGGCCAAGCAATTGTATTCCATGTAGCTAAATCTTCCCCATAGTTTTACCTGACAGGGATACTTCAGGCTCTAAACTCCTGTGTAGTCCTGCTGTTTAAAGTTTTTGTATTTTGTTCTAGAGATTGCTTATATCATGGTGGGTGAAGAATATCTATCACTTAAACACTTCTCAGGAGTACTATTAAGCTTAATTAATGTTTGTAGAACACTACTGAGATTCTCAAGAGAAGCAGCTATAGAAGTGCAAAGGATTATAATTAATTTAAAACTAATTTTTGAGTAAACGGCTAACAACACTTAAGCTGAGATTCTCCAAGTAAAACTCATTTATTTGATTTTTAGATAAAAACATTCTGAAGTCTGGGTTCCATTTACTACTACCAATGTAGATGCATTTTGAATTTTATTATCCTTCAATATCCTTTGATATATCCAGGCACACATACACCTTGTTTTAGTTCAGGAAATACTGCCCAACATACATAAGTCAAGTTAAAATAAAACAAACTATATATAATAAACTCAAAGACAATCCCCAGCACCATTTGCCTTTAGTATAAGTGTTTGAACCATAAAGCCTGTAATTAATATTATGGAATAATTGCCATATTTATTTATAAGGCATCTCATTTACATAAATAGTCATTATCTGGAAACAAAACCAGATCATTAAAATTCTGAAAACTGACTGAGATCAGTCAAGATGTACCAAAAAGATTTCCTAAACTCCCTGTTTGAAACTGTTCTGAGATGAAATCTCCCAAACAAGCTTAAACAGGACTCTGCTGTGGAAATCTAAGCAGTGCTTCATGCACATGACATCATCAAACAGAACAGTTATTTTGTACGGTGAGAAAACATTGGGTCACTCTTCTCACTAACTGTCATGGAGAGTTTCCAAAGAGCTGCATCTGACACATCTGCACTGCAAATCTGACCCAGATTGTAGCTGAAGTTCTCCTAACACAGATTTCTGCTTTTCTGAGATTCTACAGCACTCAAAATACTTTTCAAAATACTCATTTCTTTCAAATTACTTTTAATGCTTACAGCATCTTCAATACTTTCAAAGTTTTGCATCTATTTGGAGAACACTTTATGCAGGAAAAAAGAGAAGAAATGGCTCTTGTGTTTCTATTTCCAAGCTGGATTGACTACTCCTCAGTTATTAGCTAGAGAGTCACAGGTATTAAAAATTATGTCCTGCTTGTCACAAAGAATGCATCTCTGGTCCTGCTGTCAGTGCTTTTGCCTTTCAGTGTCCAGAGTGCTCTCTATTAGATTTTTTTCTAGATAGAAATAAACTTACCATTTTTTTTAAAAAGCTGCAACTACAGAACAATTTTACAAAAATTTGCAATTGCCCTGAAAAGTCAGACATGAGTCTGACCTTTTTCAGTGTGAGATACAGCTTTGAAGTGTAAGTGTAAGCCCAGAGTAAGGCAATACACCACAACCTACCCTCTTTGGATGATTTCCTTACTAATTCCTAGAGAATGGAAGTTGGCTCGAGTACTGAGTCATGAGGATTTCATCTCAATACAGATATTTTTAGTATCTGTTATTTTATCTTGGGTACTTTTTAAATCTGTATCACTGCCCAACTCCTCTCCTAATTATCTGAAATTCTTTTCTTCTGTAACAGCTTTGGAATGTGCCCTTCTATTATTACAAATACTGGCTGCAATAGATGGGGTCCTAACTGCTCATCCATCGATTGGGTTAGGTAAGAGCGCCCTTGTTTAAAGCCTCAGCAACTGCTAAGAAACCAGCAAAACAGAGGAACAACATTAAATCTCACAGTGAGTCACTGTGAATATAGGTCAGCCCAGGCTCTGCCCTTTGCTGAGCTCTCAGAGGGCTGGCTCCAGGTTACCTGAAGGAGCCCCAGCCTCAACAGACCCCCCCAAAATTATGTTTGTCTTCCTTTGCCATACAGCACTGCCACTTCCATGGGGCAGTTTAGAGCAGATGAACACTTTCTTAGCAACTCAGCAGCAACCAAGAGCTGGGAAAGGATAGGAGAGAAAACACAAACCAAATCACCTTGCGAGTGAAATACACAACCTGTTTGTTTAACCCAATTTGTGCCAAATAACATTATAGATCCACTCAATCTCAGCCACTTGAGGCTCAAAATCAATGTGCTAAGAGCAGAAGAGGGAGGGTGATGTATCTGCTCTGATTTGTACCTGGGGAAGACCCTCTCCTGCAACAGTCAGGGGCTCTACATAATGAGGTAGGCAGAGAGAACTGTGAATTGATTATTAATTAAACTGCTTGATCACCTCCTTGGAAAATATATGACCAAATGTTGATGCACAGAAAGTAATTTACATAACCAAGTTTGAATTTGACTCATAATACAGTACAAAACTACCTCAATAAATGGCAATTTTTAAAAATCACACTCTGACTCTTGATACAAAAAAGAGTACTTCCAGTATAAATAATGAGATGGGAGGAAATGTCCTTGGCAAGTCAATTTGTTCCATGCTGCTGATGGTTCCTGTTAGTGACAAGGATTTTTTTTTCAAGAAGGAAACAATGGAAAACAAATGCAAAAGCATTTACTAGAAGGCCAGGCAATGGCAGCTTTTCCAAAATGTCAAGTGTGCAGAATAGAGTCAATTTAAAAGAGAATTAATTATTTAAACTGAATTAATGTGACTACAATGAAGCCCTGTTAAACCAACCCATCCATCCTGCTTCCAACTGCGCTACCCCTTACAGTCTAAGTCTAAATTCTGTGACCTCAATTTTCAAACACTTCAAACAAAAACTATCTTACCCAGTCATAGTACCAATATGTTGCTTTTTAAATATATTTACTGCATCTCTTCCAGGAACTTGCCCACAGAATTGTGCTCACTTCTCCACATTCCCAACTCAAACAAATTTGACCTCTGGGTCCCCTTTTTCCCTCTTTTCCTCCTTCATCTTCGTACTTCTTGTGTTTTCCCAGATGCTTCAAGTAGTTTCTATCACTGCATTCTTCAGATCATCCTTTGCTTGCAAGTCTGCCCTTTGCATAAAGTCCTGATATCTTAATTTCAACAACTTTTCTCTTTTGTTTCATGCATTGCCTTGTCCTTGCTTGCCTTTGGGGACAGGAAGGTGACTGGATTTTAGGTCTCCAGCTTTCATATGGAAGCTCATTTTCTCAAAAGAATGTCCACACCTACTTCCCCTGGAACCAACTGTCCCAAAGGGCTTCAGTTCCTCCTGGTCGATGGGCCAGGATGTTGCAATACACTGAATAGCACCCCTAGAAGGAATACTCTGTGCCCCCTGTTTGCATTTTCCAGTTCAACACGAATTTGCAATCCTATCAACAATATAAAAGTGCAATAATGGTTACCTAGTGCTCTTTTTCCTGGAGAGTGTTACATGAAATGTGGCAAACACCAATGGAGCCACTGTTCCTCTTTTGTATCCCACAGGAATATCTATAACCATGTCTACCAGTGATAAGTCAAAGCTGTCACTTTTGGTTTCCAGTTTCAACATGGGAAAAGGAACCATTCCAAATCCATCCTTTTCTGCTACCCTTTAAAGCAAAACATCTGGGCCAGAATTTACATGGAATAAATTCCTTTATTTCTTCTATTTCATGGAGGAAAAGAACTCTCATCTAATAAGTAATGAACTTAATTGCCCTGGGTCTTGACTGTATTTGGAATGTATATTAATTTAAATGCATCAGTGTAAAAATCAGTCTCATTAAACTATCTCAAAGCCCTAGAATAGATGGAGCACTGCATTAACACTTGCATGTAGTCATTCATATTAAAGTTATAATTTACAGGTGCTCATAATTAATATAAACAGGAATTAAAACTAAGCTGAGGTGCAAGAAAAAGGATTAGTGGCAGTGATATTTAAATTGACAGTTAAAAACTCTTCTGGAGGATTTTCAAGGCCTTGGAGAAATACAGTTGGTTGGAAATACTATTCTTTATTTCATGGTGTACTAGAAACAATGTATAAAGCATGAGCACACGGAGGCCAAAGGAACATCTTCACTGCAGAATGTATTTCTTAAGTTATTTTATACACTGTCATTTTTGTGTCGTGCGAGGGGAACGACTGATGTACATATGGAAAATTTTGAGCGAGTTCTTAGAAACCATATTTTCTTGATCATTCATAACCAAATACGTAAAGAATTCTTCAGCGTATCACTTTTGCACAGCTTGTACGAGATCTCCATAGCTACCCTTGGCACAACAAGCACAAAACCCAAGTGCCTTTGCAGGGCTGATAAGCAGACAGGAAGCAAGTGAACATCTGCTACAGCTTTAGATGATTTTGCCTTCAGTAACCACTAAAGAACGTCAGGCTCTGCATTCCACGTCCTGATCGCTTGGCCTTTGACACCACCAGCTGTTGGACAGGAGATATAAAATGTTATACCTACAGAAAGGGATGTGCATTATTTTCTAAAGGACCATTGGGATATTTAATGGCATTTTTTTCTTTCCATTCTCTGATGACTGGAAACACTGGATAGCAGAGTCTGCATATGGAGTTACTTCCTGAAAGTCAACCACTTCCTATTTAACAATTTTTTTTAATGTTCTGTTTTCCTTTCCAAACCTGCTTTGTTTTGTTCTGTTCTGTTTTAAACACCAAAAACAATTGCCCCATATACTGAATAATAATTATATTCATCATAATCATTGTAAGGAAGCCATGTGCTTCCCTGGATCAGGGCTGGGGCTTCCAGCCCAGGCAATCTGTCTTCTTGGAGCATAACAGCATTTCTATAGCATGGACAGCCAAGGAACAGAGTTACACAAAATAAATATCAAACAATTTAGTGCAAACCCTTTCTTTGTTTAAAGAAAGAGCTGTTGAACATGATGTTTTATAAAGGAGCTCAGCCAAATAATGCAGATTCTCTGCTCGTGTGTGTGTGGAAAATCTGCTCCAGATAGTTCAGCAGTTCTCCACCACCACGGTATTTTCATTTGCATGGAAAACTACTAACAGAGAACAACTGACAGCAGCATATTTTTAGGATATTGAGGCCCATGCATCTTTATGTACTTCCTCTGAGATTGTAATTTTGTGTAGGAGATTGCAACAGTTGTGACGAAATCGGATTTAGCTATGTATGGTAGATCCTATGGCTCTGACACAATGAGATGAAAACGGGTTCAGAGTAACAACAAGAAAGAGGAAGACACTACTCCAGAGTTATGTAAGTGTAACTGAGAAGAGAATTTTGCCCAGAAATTCTATGTTCTGTACTTTGGAGTTCTATCCATTTTTTTATATGTTCTATTCTTAAACTGCAGATGGATGCTGTTTTGCCAGAAAATAAATGAAACACGAAGATGACTTCAAATATTTGGAGGAGTCATGTTGCCACTTAAAATACAGGAGCATCAAGTAACTGTCCTAGTGAGATCATAAAAGCAGAGACAGAGTGATCCAAGAAGAAAATACAGGACTCTTACTCCATTCCTAATACAAGCTATTTCTCTTTTTAGGACCAGGAGCCCACCTGGCACAGAGGTGTTCCCATAGTCTACAGATACAGTAGTTGAGTACCTGAGGTGACTACTTTGCCAGCATTTATTTAGTTAAATGTAGGAATAGTCATAAGGACAGTGGATTTAACCCTTGAGACTGACAAATGACTGACTCAGGTTATTATTGTATAATGGAATCATAGAACCCCAGAATAGTTTGGGTTGGAAGGGACCTTAAAGATCATCCAGATCCAACCCCCTGCCATGGGCAGGGACACCTTCCACTATCCCAGGGTGCTCCAAGACTTCCAACCTGGCCTTGGACACTTCCGGGGATCCAGGGGCAGCCACAACTTCTCTGGGCACCCTGTGCCAGGGCCTCCCCACCCTCACAGGGAACAATTCCTTCCCAATATCCCATCTATCCCTGCCCTCTGGCAGTGGGAAGCCATTCCTCCTTGTCCTCTCCCTCCAGGCCCTTGCAAAAAGTCCTTCTCCAGCTCTCTTGGAGCCCCTCTAGGCCCTGGAAGGGTCTCTAAAGTCTCCCCAGAGCCTTCTCTTCTCCAAACTGAACATTCCTATCTCTTCCAGCCTGGCTCCAGAGCAAAGGGGCTCCAGCCTTTGCAGCATCTCTGTGGCCTCCTCTGGACATGCTCCAGCAGCTCCAAATCCTTCTGCTGCTGTTCCCCAGGGCTGGAGGCAGCTCTACAGGTGGGGTCTCACCTGCGTGGGGCAGAAGGGCAGAATGCCCCCTCCCCTGCAGCCCTCACTGTGGGATGATCCCAGGATATTGTGCCTTTATGGGCTGCTCTCCATGCTTTTTACCTTCTGCATTTCACAGGGAACCGAATTTTTAAAACTATATTAATATTAGAATAATTAAATAACTGTCTTGAACTGTGTGCACATTGGATTTAACCAGCTTGGAAGCAAGCCAAAACTTGAAGCAATTTTTAGAAGAATTGTAGAATCAATACATCAATTCCCATTAATTTGATGTCAGAGGAAACAAATGTGTACCTGTCTGAAACGTGTGCATTCCCTGCAGAGAAGTACTAAAATAGGCATCTTCTGTCTCCCTGCCTTCCCTGTGCCCTCCAAACATCAGAAACCAGGGTCAGAATGAGGGAAAACCAGACTGGCTGCAAAATACAACAAAACCACTTCTATTAACCCAGAATCCTGGACAAGTTATGCACAAACTCTGCCACATCGAAGCCATCCCAAGCTCTACCCCATCTACTGCACTGAGTTCCTTGTTTCTCCCCCGATGCTCCAGTCCCTCCCAAATACCTCTCCTTTCCAGGGCTGAGAATATCTAGGCAAGCTGAGGTGAAACTCCATTCAATCTGTCACAGCCATAAGCTGTAATTCTGCACAGCAGTGAGACAATATTAGTGACTAATCCCAATCGAGAGCGCATCTTAAACCAGCCAAAGTTCTGGATCAATCCAAGCTCTGTAAAATGTGCTGTGCTGCAAGCATCTTGCACATCTTGCTCACTGCACAGCTGGCTGCTGAGCAAATTCTTGTCTTGGGAGGTTTGCTCAAGCACATGAAACATATTTTTAGCATCCCAAAGGTGTGAGTACTCCCAGAGCTGAGAGTGCAACCTGGCTGACAGCAGGTTTCCAGAGGCAGGAGCAGGAAAGAGGCGATGGGTGATGAGATTACCCCCCACAGAAGGAGACTTCTGCTTGGAATATCAACACATCTTTTCAGTCTCTCATTGTGACTGTTTGTGCTTTCATCAGATTTTGCGTTTGCTCCTTCAGCTACGGGACCAGATGGCTCCCACACATTATGCTCTGAATTATGGCAAGGCTTGAGGTGTTTGTTGTGTGTCACAGCAAACACAGGCGCCGGACCAGGTTAAACTCCCTCACAGCCAGCATATGGTGCACCCTGCACAGGGGTGGGACTGCAGCAGGTACCTACAGATCCACACTGGGGAAGATCCGAGCATCCTTTTCTTCTTGCAGGAAAATGACTGCCATACCTTGAGCACAGATAGCAGGAAGAGAGGCAGTGCAGTGACACATGGCAGAGGACAGATGCTCGGCACTTCCCATGATGCGCAATGCCTGATGGCAAGGAATCCTGGTGGGCCAAGGACAGGAGGCTCTTGTTCCCCCTCTGATTTCCCCTTGCAGTTTGTGATTAAACTGGTGCTGACACTTTGCCCAGTGCCTGTTTGCAGAGCCAATAGCCCTGGGCAGGACTTCTGGCCATGAAGCACCTACTGGAAAAAGAGACAATCTCATTGTTTGAGAGCATCTCTGCCTCTAGCATTTGTTAAATAGAAAATAAAACTGATTTTCTCCTCACTTACCTTACATAGATCTGGGGTAGATCCAAGCTGTGGCAGCCCTGTGAAATGAGAGTGAACAGGAGGGGTGTTTGCAAATGCAATGGCCCCTGTTTGGGAGGGCAAGGCTGGGTGGATTACACAGAATGTGTTTTGTGCTTCAGTTACAAGACCATAAAAATCACCCTGCCATTCTCTCTCACTGAAATACTGCATTTCTGAGCACTGAAAACCACTGGAATAATGAAAGATGCTTTTTCAATACCTAGGAGGTATCTGGGGCTCAGTGCAAGTAACAAATCTGGAGGCAGAGGAGGGATGTCCTGGATAGCACAATTGATACAGTGTGTGCACTCCAGGTCACACCACGGAGGAGCAGCCAAGCAGCTGGAGACTGTCCAATGGCCACACTCCACCCCAAGTATTTTCTGAGATGAGAAAATTACCCTTTGGCTGTTTTTCAGCTTGCTTTTCTTGGTATGTATTTACATGCCCCCCATGTTGGGAGTGACAGGGCACCTTGGGAGTGTGTGCTGTGCTGGCCCTTGCTGACAGGCGCTGGCAATCAGGGAACACTCGTCAGGGACGGGGACAGTGACCAGGAATGTCACAACCACAGCCTGTGCAGAGCAGCTCCCGTGAAGGTTAACGCGTGTTGCCGCCACCTTTGAGGTCAGCGTTGGCCTCGCTTTAGCAGTCCTATAAATAGAAGCCCAAGGTTGATTGAAAAGAGGATTTGGCTCAGCTGGATCTTGTTTAGCATTCCCAGGAGAGGAAGGCAGATTCTTTTCCCTTTTTCTCTTCCAGCCTGTAACCTTGAGTTGGTCTCTGTGGGGAACATCAGTGGCATTTGCCAAAAGCGCTGCCGCTGTGAGCCGGATGTCCTGCTGTGTCACACAAACCACACGTACACGTCTCTTCAACCTGCAAACCCAGACCTAATTCCACTAAAGCCTCAAACTAATTCCTCACTGGCAAAACTAGGGAAAAACCCAAACAAACCTTGAGCCTAATTGCTTGAAAACAGTAGGACACCTAGTGGATTTATAGGGAATATCTTTGGGATGATCAGCAACATTTTGTCATTTTCTTGGCAAAACCAGCTGTGAATATATTTATAGAGGAATCACTGAAATATCAGGGTTTCTATTTAATAAATTAATCTTGTTATAGCTGTTACAGCCTCCAGTTTGCCTGAAGAAGTTATTGCAACCTATAGGAAACCCAAAGAGCATTGTTTGAATGACTTGAAAAAAAAATAATTATGGAAAACTGGATGGTTCCCAAGGTCTGGGAACAGGAGGTAGGATATTCTGCCAGATCAAAGCCATCCCAGTTGTTCCATCTGACAGCTCTCTAATGATCTTAATGAGCAAAGTTTTACAGTCTCAGCCTGGCTCCCAGTACAATCGTGCAGCTCCACAACAACGTGGCCATGCTGAGCACAGCCCGCCCGCCCCGCCGGTTGCTTCAGCAGAGAATGACTTGGCCACAGAACTCAAAGTGCTTCTTCATTCCCCAGGGCTGATCTTTTGAATCCAAATTAGAAGATGATGGCCACGTGACAACGCCTGCGCTGCTGTCGCTGCATTTGACTGGGACCAACTCCAACATCAAGCAAATTTTGAACCTGGATGGGGAATAAACCCCTCTGTCAGGGAGTGTAAGAGGAAGAAGATTTTGAGTGATGATTCTATGAAATTATATATTGGCCAGCAATTATCCTGGGGCTGCCAGGGTTATCTTGCTAGTGTCTCTGGAGGCAGCAGACACAGACAAAGAGATGAGTGTTGAGTCCAAAATGGATTCAGGAAACTGATGACTTCATTTTGACAGTCATCACAAGGAACACCAAGTCATTGAGTTTTGCACTCAATTCCTGTTCCCAAAACACACTGAAAACTTCCCTTCCTTTCTGCTTACCATAATATTGTCCTAGTGAAAAATGTCTCCAGAAGATGGTTATTTTTTCTGTTCCCTTCTTTCTGCAGTGCTGCAGGGATTCCTAAAGAACAGCAAAACCAGAATGAGATTTGATTTTGGATAAAAAATCTGTTCAGATGCTCGTCTTTTTCTTTTATTCCAAGTTCAAGGTTAGGAAAGGAAAGGCTAATTTAGAAATTAATTTTGATTTGCTCTATTTCTTCTTATACCTTTTCTTCTTAGAGCTGTAGAAATCAGAAAGGACATAGCAGGTGATGGAATGCTAATGAGTTATCAACAGGAAAATTCATATTAACTCCATGTATTTTCATTATTCCTACCCGTGGCATAGAATTACCTGAAAAATAGAATCCTGGTACGTTGTAAACCCTTTAAATTGGTCTAAGGTTTTAAAAAGAATTGTGGTTTTTTTATTTCAGTGGATGGATTTTATATTTGAAGGGTTTTTTTCTGACTGACATGTCAAACTGGGGATAGTGCATGCTAAGAGTACACTTTTCTCTAATTTAGCAGCTGGATTGGAAAGTTTGAATTATCTCTGCATAATTGCAATGATTAATGGATTGTTAGGAAATTGCAAAGTATTGATTGAATTTTCCCCTTAGGAAATATTTCTCCTCTGATAAAACGCAGTTCTGGGGCTTTGCTTTTGTCTTTCCTTCTTTCTGCCCCGGGGAAGCCAGGGGCTGCTTTTATCCTGGAAATGGGAATTTGGGTCAACAGCCCTTCAAGGATAATTTTGAATTATTGTGATTTCCAATTCCAAATCTTCTTTGAGCTTTGCAAAGAGATGGACTTGCACAGTGTGAACAGGGATTTCAGACCCAGAAAAACTCTTTTTTTTTTTTTTTTTTTTTTTTGCTGGTACCAGCAGCAAATACTGTCCATCCCTGTTTCACATTTTGCCATTTCCATGTCAAATACCACCAGTGTGCTCTGCAAAGACACCTTGACCTTGTTGTGCGAATGCCACAGCCATCAAAGATGGTGGTGAATTTTCCACTTTATTAGGCCAGGATTACTCTGGGGGATCTCAGGAGCTGGTGGGAAGAGAGAAGTGGAGATGAAGTGAGAATTGGATGCAGGGAGAGCTTCATGCACAGTGCCTGGGGCTGAGCAGCTGAGGGCTGGGAGCCTTGACACACATCTGCACCTTGATGGTGCCGGGCTCTTTCTGGCAGCTCTCTGTGAATTTCCAGAACAGACCCATAAATATGCAGTTCTGAGTGCGACCTCTGCTTCTTTTCTTCGCTAAATTGAACATTGAAGGCCCAGCTGAGTGTCATTCCTTGTGTCTGCTCCAGTTGCTTGGGACGTGCTGCCTCTGCAAATGGTTCTGCCTAAATTAGGAATTATGAGAGCCGCTAATTCAAGGTTTGCCATGAATTTCGTGTTCCGCAAGGATGACACTAATGGCAATAAATGCAGCAGAAATGCCAGTGCTGAGTGACTGTTCTCACATTAAAAGCTGTCAGTTGGAGAGCACACAGTCTCTGTTATTCCAGGCCTGACCTCTGCTTTCTGGCCGAGTTTCCTGTGCACAGCAGGTGTCCCAGGCCATCCCATCACTGCAGCAATTTGCTCTGGGAGGGGACACAGGGAAACAGCAGAGCAGCCCAAACCAGCCTGTGCTGACAGTGACATTTCCTGAGGATTTAGATATTCTTCTCTGGAGCTTGAACAACAACAAAATTACCCCAGGACTGAACAGGATATAAGACTTTAACTTCTAGAGCTCCTGGCTCGTTCAATGCTCTCCTCATGTCCTGCTCTGTTGATTCCTGTTTAGACATAGAGCTCTTTCTACTGTTTCAGTTTTCATGAAGAATCTGATTTTAAATGATCAGTTGCATTTAAACAGGCTTAGCTAGACGTCGTTCCTGCTGCTGCTCAACTCCATAGCAATCTGCACAACTTTTCATGTTTTGGTAAAAAACATTGGTAAAAATGCCTTTGCTTTATAATGGCTGAAGTTCAACAAGTGACAGTGCTGTAGCAATGTGGGGACTGTGATTTTTACCTCAGCCAGAAAAGCCACTGTCCTCACCCTATGCCCTAAAGTCTTGCATAGGGTAAGTCAGTTCCAGATAAGGAACATCTGCAATGTGGTGCAAGAGGAAGTCATGCTTGCACACATGAAAAATGTAAATAAAGGGTGTTTCTAGGCTCACAATCCAAAGCATGAAAAGCAGTACAGCTCTTACAGGAGAATAACTAAAACTACTTCATCTGTGTTATTTTAAGGGTTTTTAGCACTAACAGCAGTTCTGGAAGGTGAAACCAGGTCTGAGAAACATCAAGTGAAAATTAATTGCTTTTTAAAAACAAAGTTCAATGGACAAGTGCAAATAGGATATGAGATGGAAACCTGAGCTCCTGAATTATAAATATACCCAGCCTCTACACAGTCAGGTTCTCTGTTATCCATTTGATGTACTACTCAGTGCCAGAAGATTGAGAAAGGTGGCAGGAACAGGATGAGCATTTTCAGGCTCAAGATTTTGTGTGTTCTGGCTTTGGCTGGAGATAAAAAGGATGAATCCAAAGACGGCAGAGATTCCTATAGACCTCACCACTGTGCTACCCCCTGTGAGGAGCTGGAGGTGCAGGGCACATTAGAGGCTGGCAGCAGGATGTGGGGGAGCCCAGATTGCGATGCTCCTGATGCTCCTGGAGAGCCTCTGGTCTCCTGTGGTGGGACACACTGCGGTCACACATCAGGTGTCTTTGTTATTAATGCTTTGTTTTCCCCACTCGGAAGCTCTGAGGCAGCATGAACTATTTATCTTTAAATGCAGAGGATCACGTTCTGGCTCGTTATGGTGCCAGCAGACGGGAACTGATGCACAGCACTGCTGCCAGTGCCTGGGGGTTACTTTCCACACACAGGAATGATGACACAGCCACTGACTGCAGTGATGGCAAACATGCTGCTGCTGAGGGCAGGCTGGTGGGAAAAGAGCAGTTTTAAGGGATTTGGTTTAATCATCCAGACACAAGTACTATTTTTATCCTCTGTTGTTTAGATTCCAAGCCTGCACCAGGAGAAGCCGATGACAAAGTTGGTGTCTGCCATGGCACAGGGGCAGACAAGGGGAACGGGACAACCTTTTGGGAAAGGAGAAGCAGGGTGGGCAGGGATGGCAGAGGGAAAGGGCCTGTGCTCATGGCTTCTTTGCACCCCATTAACTGAAAGAGCTTGTTGGCATCTCTGATACATCCACCACAAGCTCACATGCCTCTCTTAGCTCAGTTCACAGGAGGGATCTGTGACACCTTGGGGAGCTTCCCACCAACCAACCTCAAGCTCCCCTGTGCTTGTGGGTGGCTTTGGGGTGAGGCCAGTGCCTGCCCATGGAGGCAGGAGAAGGGCACCCCCCTGTGATGGGGGTTACGGTTGGTGGGCAGCAGGCAAGAGGCGAGGTGAGATTATCACAGTGTGTGGAGAGGCCCAGGGAGCTCGGAGCACGCCCATGCATCCCTTGGGCTCAGGACTCGGGGGAGCTCAGTGTGCCCATCCATCCCTTGGGCACAGGGGCTCACTCGGGCAGCCCAGAGAAACCCGGGCATGGTTTGGGCACACAAAGCCGAAAGGGAAAAAAATGAAATGAAGGAAGAAAATATGCAGGTTCCACCGAGATTTGAACTCGGATCGCTGGATTCAGAGTCCAGAGTGCTAACCATTACACCATGGAACCGCTCTGCCACCCCCCCCTCCCGGCCGCCTCTAGTTCCTTCTACCGCGCCCCCGCCGCAGCGCGGCCGCTCCTCCCACGGGGTGCCTGAGGGGGGACCGGTGCTCGGGGAGCCGCGGGGCCGGGCGGGACCCCCGCTCACTTTAACCCCGCTGAGGGCGCGGCCGCAGCGCTGCCCCGGGCGCGGTCGTGCGGCG
>VZSE01004693.1:412488-505990 GCA_013398275.1 Promerops cafer
GGCGGGGCCGGGGCCGCTTCCTACGCGGGGCCCGGCGGGCGGAGGCAGCGCTCCGGGCATCGCGGGCCCCCGCTCGGGTGTCCCTCCCGCACCCCAAAATGTCAGCTCTGGGCACGGTTTGGCAGCGAGGATTTGGTGTCAGCGCCGGCCCGAGGCTGCTCCCGGCACCGCCTGAGGCGGCGGCCGGTCTGCGGGGTGGCGAGCAAAGATCGCCAGGAAGGATGCCCAGGGCTGATAAGTACTCGTCAAGGTTGATAAGAACCCTCTCCAGCTGTTAAATAGAGCTACAGAGTGGGTGAGATGTACTCAGCGTTGGTAGATGATACACTAATTTAATCAAGTAGTACGATTTGCTGCCTTCTGTGTTCAGAGCCCTTGGCGAAGAGTGGAATGTCCCTGCTGTTCCACACCCAGAGATCATAAAATCCTCCTGGAATCATGGAATGGTTTGGGTGGGAAGGGACCTTAAAGATCATCGCATTCCACCCCCTGCCGTGGGCAGGGACACCTTCCGCTATCCCAGGTTGCTCCAAGCCCTGCCCAGCCTGGCCTTGATCCGTCCAGGCTCCCACAGGGAGGGGCAGGAATACCTTGTTTTCCAGGGCTGATGCCCCTCCAGTCTGCAGTACAGTGGCAAGTTGGATGAAAAGGTTCGAGTTTGTGGTTAAATACTCAATTTTCACTCCCTGCAGAGTGAAACACCAGCCTGCTGGACAGGTTCATGTAGCCTGCTGTGAAATGTGTACAGAAGTGCTGATGTTTTGAAAGGTCACTATCCCGTTTTTTAAATTCCATTGAAAAGTCAAAGAAAGTAGTGTCAAAAAGTAGTTGTTTATTGTGATGTAGTATTGTAGATTTGAATTTAGGATTAAGAGCATTGCTTGTTGTGTTGTAATGGTGAGACATCCTGTGCTTGTCATCATGAAGGTAAAGGAAAACTGATGTTTTTTCCTGTACCCTTAAGCTCCTGTAAAAACTTTGAGGAATTATATTATTTTTGTTGTTGGCTGTTTTATCCAATTGCGTGTGGAAAGCGGCATTATTTCTACCTATAAATCAGTTATCTGTACTGCTATGGAAATCAAATCAGGAAGTTTCAGAATGGGCTCTTTTCTCAGCTTGCAGCACTGGCAAGGACCTTGCTGACCACTGGTTTAATGTTTAATGGCGTCAGGCAATGTTATTGTAGGTACTTGTGTGCAGGTTATCAAAGCCATTGAATTACCCTTGTTCATGCAGTTCTGTCAGTGGGCTTGTAATTAATGTTTTAGCTGTGAAAGCCTGGGAATAATATCAGTGACACAGAGTTTTGTGGGAGAGCTCCTATCTTTCCTTTGGCATGCTTCCTTTTATAGTTGGGAAAAAATAAAGTTGGGATCCAGTTATAGGGAGAAGTGCAAAGCTGATTTAATTGATTGCCTTTGCTAAAGCTTTTTCTTTTTAGCTTGGTTTCTAGAAGCTGTTGGGGGTGCAGGGAATGCTGTGAAAATGCTGTTGTGAAGATAAATGATTTGGGTTTTTCCAGGGTAAAGTGGACTGCAGGAAGTTGATGCAATGTCACTTAACTGGGATTGATGTGGCAGCTGAAATAACACAAAAATGCAGAGTAATAAAACCGTGGAAACTTTCATAACTTCCCAGAGGTGATGGTGGTTCTAAACAAGCTGTTGCCACTCTGGAATGATCTGGAAATTATTGCAAGTAGATCTCTGAACTGAATGTCTCCTTGCCAGGCACTGGTCAAAAAGGCAAGGAGTAGGTAAATCTTTTGGAAAAGGAAATGGGAACTCGGGGACAATGTTAAGTCAGTGTTTGAATTTGAGACATGAGTATCTTGGGAATTGAGGTGAAATATGGGCATTACAGACATATCCATTTTGAAAGGGATGTTGTAGAATTAAAAAGGTGGAGAAAGGCATCAAAATAATCAGACAAGAGACCTAATGGATACATAGCCCTTATACTGAATTTATATACAGCTTGATTAAAATTTAAACAGTGAGTGATAAGGGCAAATAGGGAAAGTATCTCCTGTTTGTCTTAATTTCTCTGGATATCTGTAATATCTTCTTTTACTGGGCAGCGGGTAAAAGCAAAAGGACGAAGTCCCTTGGGTGTGTATGCAAATTTTGGAGTGGTGCATTGCCATGCATATTATAAATGGATTTGAAAGCCTGCACGAATTCACAAAAGCAAGAAAATCTTGTTTGGGGCATGTCAGTGTGATGGTTAGAATGGCAAGTCTGAAGGCATTGCTTATTTGAAGATGCAGGGCCTGGCTAGGACAGAGATTAGCCTGTTTGTTGTGATACATATCATGGTTTTTGGACATCAGTTGTTTGGGTCAGACTCTGGGTGTTGGTCTGTCAGGACACTTCATCCAGCAGGACATTTCTGGGTTTATGAAGGGATTGTATGGGTAGGCTGGTGGGACTGAGTTCAGAGTTTACCTGGTTAAAACAATCCTGTGATGCTCTCTAGTCTGGCTGTCTTTTATTGCTCCTGGGCTGAACTGCCACGTTTCTGTTTGTGAGACCTCTGGTTTTGTCCTGTCAGCCCCTGACTGCAGCTGTGTGTTGAAATCTGGCTGACTCTGCTGCTGGGTGTAAGCTGAGCCCACCTGTGCTGCTGAACAATAAAATCCAGGGACCTGTTACAAAATACACTTCTCCTGACTATGTTGCAACACTTCAGCATATAGGAAAGACTAAGCCTGGCTTGGGAAAAAAACCAGTTTCTGTTAAATTCTTCTTGTCCAGCTTCCACTCTTTGTATTCTTCCATACTTTTGGGGTCTGGTTGAGAGCTGTGCCTGCTGTTCCCAGAATGGCCCCTGAGGAAACACAAGGCCTATGAAGTCCAGTTCATAGAAATCTTGCTCTAATTTTAGTAGGAGGAAAATATAATGATGATATGAAGATATTACTTCATTACTTAATAAATTAAGCCTGGCTTTAGTACAGGAACCTTTTGCTCTTTTTGATCAATGTGCTTGCAGTAGATGAGCAATTATCAAAGGAACCTTCACTTGTAGATGTTTTCTATGGACAAAGCTCAGAAGATTGTGTCTGCACCTTGGCTGTCTGGGACTCTGGATTTGGGGCAGACTCATGTCCTGGACCTGACTTGTGGTGGCATTCAGTTTACTGCTAGGAAAAACTCCAGTTTCTTCTCTCTGCTTCTTTGCATCACGTTCATTTCTCCAACTTCTCCCTTTGATATTGAAGAAATGCTCTGAAACTGAACCAGCTTGCTGGTTTGGGGTTTAGAAGACACATTTTTACCTGTGTGTTTAGATAAATGTGTGGTTACATGACATTTATTGGTTTGACAGTGGTAGAAGCCCTTAGCTTTCACTGCCTCAGATGTGGGGGTGCAGCCATTTACTGCAGAGGTGTTACTGATAGTATGGGCAGGTAATCCCTGCCCCAAAGGCCTCTGGGGTGCCAATTTTCTCTTTGAGAAAAAGAGTGAACAAAATGGGGCACAGCTGAGGAGGGAGATTAAAATAAGTCAGTGACCATGTTGGGTTTATGACCAGCTATAACGTGTAGGATCAAGTAATTTTTTTCACATGCCCTTCAAACTCCAGCTGAAGTGGGCAGGGAGAGGTATTCATCAGCAGGTTCTTCTGGGGGTCATGAAGACATGTCCAAGCTTTTATTGATACGTCTCTTAATAGCAGAGCTCAGTGCAGAGACAAGTTTTAGACATGGTGATTTCCTTGTGCTTGTGTACTTGTCCTAGATCCTGTAATATGTGACTTGTGCAATAACTGTTGCCACAGACAACACAAGCTAGTGCTGCTGGACTCTCTTTTCAACCTGATCTCATATTTAATGAGATAATTAAAATATTTTCTGAAAATTTAAACTAAGAGATTTTACAGAAATAAAAATTGTGTGAGTGAGCTGGAATGTTGGTGAAAAATTAATAACCTGTTCTTGACATAGTCCTCTAAATTGCTTCTCATGCAGCTTAGGAAATTGAATTCTTATTTTTGTCTTCTACAGAAATAAATCTGGAATTACGGAGTGAAATTTATACAGTACTGTGGACTTCATACTCTTTTTTTCTCTCTCCACTGAGTGCTTATATGCTTGTCTTAAATGTTTGGGGTACTAAATGCTATAGAAAGTCAAATGCATCGATTGAAAGCACGTGGTTGCAAGTATTGAACTGTCCCATCACTAAATCAGTCACTTGGGGCTGGGAGATCATTTCCATGACTTTCAGATGTGCCAATACAATTTTCCTTGGTTGTGCAACTTCCTACGGTGCTGCTCCTGTGAGGGAGGTGCTGCTCCACAGCTGGTTATTGATTAATTTCAGGACTGGGTCTTGTGCTGAACTTGCTAAAGTTCCTCCAGACCTTCCTCCTTCCAGTGCTGATGTAGAAAAGGAATTTCTGGATGATGCAAGTTGGGTGGGACAGGGGAAGTGGGAGTGTGGCACTGAAAGAGCTGTGTGCAGATGAGGACTGTGGTCCTCCAGATGAGCTGGGATTTGGGATGTAAGGGTTTATCCCTGAGCACTTGGACTCTGGTAAAGTAAAAGTTTTCCAACCTAAAGCTGAACAATTAGGTCTGATGACAGACAGACTGAGCTGTCAAGGTGAAATGGTCAGGAGAAATAATTCCAGCTCCAAGTGTGCCTATCAGAGATGGAAATACTAAAATTCTTGTCTGCATCACAGGGAGATCTCGCTTAGAACGAGGTGTGCAGTTCTCACTGTGCTGAAAAGAATTTGAAAAACTTGTGGGGAAGGTGTTTGGGGAAATGAACAATGTGTTTATATGGAACCATTTGTATTTAGCAAATACAGCAAAGCCCAGATGAGATGTGGTTGCTTTCTGTAAATACCCCAGCCTAAACACCACTGGGAGAAGACACTAATAAGCTAATGGAGAATGCTGGCACATGGACACCACCATCAGCTGACCACTAATTCCTTCTGAAAATCAGAAGGCAATTTCTAACCATTAGGAATGAGTTTCTGGAAGAAAAGCCCAGTGAAAGGGACAACGTGCAGGAACAATTAGCTTTATCATGGCCTAGATAATGTCATTTCCCTCCTAGAAACTGTTTGCTTGGGGTGTTTAGTATGAGACTTGCCCATCCAGGGTAATTCCTACTGCATTTCTATGCTAAGAATGTAATACATGGGAACACTGCGTAGTATAAAATATCAAAACATGGTGGCTTGTTAAGGAAAGCAAAACTGAAATTAATAACACAACCTGAGCTTTAACAGCTCTTAAAGCTGTTTCAGTTCATAATTTTATTTAAGGAGTGGTACTTGCCCAGACTGGCAGAAATGCAGAAGGTGTGAGGAGTCTTAGGCGCCTGCTGACATTCCAAGCTGCTCTCGTGGCCGTGTTCAAGAGGAGCTGCAGTGGCCCAATTAAGTAGAGGAAATAGCTGACTTCAAGGAGGAAGGCATTATTTTCCCCTTATAATTGGGACACATTAATCTGGTGCTGGAAACCATTCAGAACATAAGCAGTGTGGGATTCAGACAAGGTAAAGAAAAAAACCTGGCAGAGGAATTAAAAGGATCCCTCTATTGTTAAATGACTTAAAGGTGGGCTTTGCACTGAACTACAAAAACAGGTTTGAGGGAATACTTAACAGGTGCATGATGCATCCTGTTGGGAAGAGGAAATGGTGGACATGGATTACTTTTCTTGCTTAGAGAAGCTTCTGGCCACTGCTAGGTGATAGCAGGACTGAGCTGTGCAAAGGGAGCTGTCAACTTTTCCCTCTTAGGAACTTGTTGTGTGTCCCAGTGAATACAAACATGATGTCATCTAAACTCATGGTCCAAACCTGCCAAAACAGTGTTGAAGAAGTGGCTTGCCAGTGGCAGAGGAAAGCTGTGGCTGTTTGCCAGGGCTGGTGATGCAAGTGGTGCCCTGTCCCCTGCACTGGGTCTATCAGGATGTAGCATCTCTGTGCCAGCAGAGCTGTTCAGCAGTGACCTGGCACGTAGGAAAGCAGACTCTTGTTTGCATTCAGCACGGGGCCTTGCCACCTACCTGCACTTGTGATCTTCCTACACAGGAGAGGTTAACAGAGGGTGCTTTCTGCAGCTCGTGTGCTTGGCCGGCTGCGTGCTGAGTCAGCTGGCACGGGCAGCTGGGAAGATGTTTATTTTGATGAAGTATTCTGCACAAAGCCGTGCTTGAAGCCAACGTTTACAGCAATTTTCATTTATGGAGGGAGTTTAAAAGGTGCTGCTCTGCCCTTCCAGTCAGAGCAAAGAATTGTGCTGCATTATTTGAACAGGAGCTGCAGAGGGCTGCAGCAGCAGATGGGAGTGTTTCTGCTGCTAGACTGAGCTCCACGGGGGATTTGTGTCATTGAGAGTGTTTGGTGCTCTCATTGCTTTGTTGTACCACACGGCATCTTTAATGCTGTGTTGTGGTGTCTTAACAGTAAATGATGTGTGTTACTGAGCAAGTAATTGTTTTATTCCAAATAAACAAGGACACAATGTTTTTTGTCACCTGAGTGTGCACTTTTTTGCTCAGACTGGCATTGTGTTATTGGCCTTTCTTCTGAAAAATTTTATCTTATTTTTCTTCCCTTTTCTTCACTACTGGTTTGGGACCTTGTCATCCTTAAGGCCATAGGATCACCCCAAGAGGCTCTTGTTCATGTGACTCTGGTTGTGAATGCATTTCATCCACTGTTCTGCCTCTTGGTACTGAGTTTTAAGTTACAATTAAACTTGCACCTTTCAACTCAGTGTTACAAGATATTGCAGCGAATCCTCGTGATGCTGTTTTTCCTGGAGGAACTGGACTTTGAAAGTTCTGTCAGTCTCTTGTCAAGCATTGCTGAATCCTTCTAATTAATTTGCTTGGCACTGGTGCTGGGATGAGTCAAGCTGAGCCAGGGAATGGTAGATCCAGTTCTGAGGCTCAGCAATCCCCCGGCAGCTTTTTGAGCAGTTTCAGGCTCTGGTCTGATGTGTCCAGCAGTCACAGCAGCAGTGGGGACTGCGGAAGGGCAGAGAGCTGTGGCTCAGCAAACATTTCAAACTGGCTGGCAGGGTGAGGGTGGCCTTGGGGGTTCTTTGGTTTGGTTCTCTTTTCATTCACCAATTTTTCTGTCCCAGTGGGGAACCTCTCTTCTGCAAAGGCATGACGAGTGTAAAGTGAAAGCAGAGTCTGCTGCTTGCCCTGTGTTTTGGACTTCTTCAGCAAAGCATATTTCAGTTGTGTGGTTGTAGGGTTTGTGTTTTGTTTTTTAGTTCTAGTATTGTTCAAAGAAATATAACTTGTCACCAGTGTTTGCAGTGACAGCCATGTATATTCTTCCTAAAAGAGGAATGTACTTCCATGCTGGGCAAAGGAGGCTGAAATATTACCAATAAAAGTCAAGTCTAACATCTGTTCAAAATTCTGGTGAATGTGGCAGCTCTGGTTTTCCAGAAACATGGAGACTTGGACAGCAGATCCATGACAAGGATGGTGCTGTTGACATTCTTTTCCTTCATGCTTCATTCTTTAAAAGAAGTATTTCTTGCATGTGATTTCCAATGTGTCATCTACATCTGGAGTTGATTCTGATATAATTTTTGTCTTGCAGTTGTACTTATTGGAGACTCTGGAGTAGGCAAGAGCAACCTTCTGTCTCGGTTCACTCGCAATGAATTTAACTTGGAAAGCAAAAGCACCATTGGAGTGGAGTTTGCAACGAGGAGCATCCAGGTGGATGGGAAGACAATAAAGGCTCAGATCTGGGACACAGCGGGGCAGGAGCGATACCGAGCCATAACCTCAGCGTAAGTGGAGCCTGCGTGGCTGAGGAGGGCAATTTTGGGCCCTTCCAGTTCCTCACCAACTGCAAACTGGGGTGTTTGTGTTTTATTGGGTAATACCCACAACCTTTGGTGGTGGGAAGGTTAAATATTATTCAGCCCAGAAACTTGATCTGCTGTGTTCCTGCACAGACTGATTTACTTTGCAGTGCTCTCATGACACGTAACTGGGGGCATTTCAAGTTTAGAATGCAAGAGCTTTGAGAGACTCATTTCCATGGAAGTGAATGATAAAGGAATATCAGTGTTCCTGGTTGTTTTATCAGTGGTAACCTAAGAGCTGAAACCTTCCTGTAGCAGCCAGGAAAGACTGCTTACTTGTGTGCTTTTTTAACTGTTAAAAACCAGCATAGCAAAAGCTGGATTTCAGTGGAGCTGGAGGGAGTTATGGGGTGGGAGAACACAGCCTGTTTCCTTTTGAATGCACTGCTGTGGCTCTCACTCGGAAGGAGCTGCAGCCTTTGGTAAAGGGAGTAGATCACACTGACATTTTTATGACCCAGTGAGTCACTCTACAATCTCCTTTTCACTCTGGGCCGTGCCTGTGCTGCACCCACAGTGATGGGTGGGGGAGAATTTCCAGGAGTGGATCAGAGGTGGAAGGTGACAGCAGCTTCCCACAGAGCCCAAAGTTTCATGTCTGGGCTGCAGGTTTTCCCCACAGCCATGGGGCTTGCCTTGCTCCCAGACTCTGAGCTGGCCCTGTGGCGTAACCTCGTCCGGCCGCTCCGCTTCCCCGTGTCTGGTCCCACGGCTTTGGGGAATTGCCCTGGGCATTGTTTGGGTAGCTGGCCTAGCCAGAGCTGTTCCCCACCATTGCACAGCCTGCTGTAACCTCACGGTGTCTGGTTTGCTGTCCCCTGTCCCCAGGTACTACCGCGGAGCCGTGGGGGCACTGCTGGTGTACGACATCGCCAAGCACCTCACGTACGAGAACGTGGAGCGGTGGCTGAAGGAGCTGCGGGACCACGCTGACAGCAACATCGTCATCATGCTCGTGGGCAACAAGAGCGACCTGCGCCACCTCAGAGCCGTCCCCACGGACGAGGCCAGAGCTTTCGCAGGTTGGGGAGCTCAGGGAGTCCTGCTGCTGTCTGCGGATCTGCCCACCCGGCTTGGGGAGGGTGTGGCTAGGAGGAGAAAACTGTGGCTGCTCATGTCCCTCAGTGTCACATTCAGTCAGAAAGGAGACCTTGTAGAACATGCGTGTTGTTTCAAGAATCAGCCAGAGGCACCTGAACATTTTAAACCAGATTTGTTCTCTTGCCTGGGCACTGTTTCTTGCTGAAACTCTGCCTATGGCTTTAGGTTTGAGTTTCTTGTGTGGTGGTAGCTTTGCCTTCTGTGTCCCAACTGATCTGCAGCCTTACACAGGTGCCTGTGGCTGAACACTTCCCTTAAACTGGCTCTCTGACTTTTGTTATGTAATTAAGGTCTGTGAACAGTAGTTCCAGTTTCTGAAAGCCTAGTTTTAGGCCCAGTCTCTTTCACCCTGGAGTGTAGCTGGGTTCCTCACATTAAAGTTTGCTGTAGCTCCACTGGCAGAGTTCATGGCCAGTGAGGAGTGTCATTCCCCCTGCTGCTCTATTCCTGTTAAATAAACTGCTGTGATATATTAGCAGGTGGGAGGTGGAGAAACATGATGAGGTTGAAGAAAATCCCTGAAACTTTCTCAGGCAGAGAAATTGCAACAGATTATCCCTTTCAGTGATGCAGGAAAATGTGCCTTAAAAGTAACACAACACTGGGCTGATACCTGTGCTTGGGAGTGGGTGTAAATTCTAGTGTTGGTGTTGGGTGGTGTCACTTTGCCATCACTTAAGGGGGAAAACCCCACAACTTGTTTTACTTTCTCTTTGTACCTGGGTGTCTCATCAGGAACACTACAAATATTATCTGGTACAGAAGCTTTTCCAGATGGGAAACAGATATGTGCTGCACCTCTCTAATTATAGTATTTCTGTCCACACAGAGAAGAATGGTTTGTCATTTATTGAGACGTCTGCTTTAGACTCTACAAATGTGGAAGCAGCTTTCCAGACTATTCTGACAGGTGAGTCATCCAGGGCTTTGTGCTTCAAGGGGGAAGGGCAGAAGGCTGCTCAGATATGATGCAAATAGGCATTTCTTTGCCTATAAAGTGTTTAAAATGTTGCTATTTAATCTTTCTTCATTAGCCATAAGATTTGGAGTCCAGTTTCAAAGTGTCACAGTTGAAAGGCCAGCCTTGAACTGGGGAATGAATCCTTGTTTGCTTTGATCAGGCCTGGGTTTCTTGTCAGCCTGGTTTGTGTTTCAGTTTCCATCTCCCATTACAGGGAGTGCCCACAGGAGGGAATTGTCTCATGCTGGCATCAAGTGAGAACAGCCATTGTTTATCAAGGAGAAGTCAGTCCAGTTTGTTTCCATCTTTAATGGTGACTGTAAGAGTTGCCAAGGAAAAAGGCATGAAAGAGCAGAGATCCTTCCTTTGAGACACAGTGACTCCTGAGCTGCAGGAGTTGTTGTTGTTGCATTTAGTAGTCCTGCCTGGACTTTTGGCCTGTGTAACATGTGACAGCAGTCAGTGCTGCATTTTTATGCTCTGTGGATAAAGTACTTCCTTTTTGTTTAAAGCCTTGTTTAGGTAGGCAAAACTTGTTAAAGCTCTGGCACTCAGTTTGGAGAACCTTAACCCTGGCTTGTAAAGGTGGGGGTAGGATTTCACAAATTGGTGTGGAAGTCACTTGCTGTCACAAGGCTTCTTCATTTCTGTGCACCCTGTCAGCTGCAGCCAGGGCACAGTGGGACACTGTGGCCTCTGGTTTTGGAGCTTCCATCATTCTCAGCTTTGGCAGATGCTCTAGTCTGAGTTTTCAAAACATCTGAGACACTCCTCTGCTTGCTGTGTCTCTGTTCTAGGTGTGCCAGGCAGTCTCTTGTTTTCTCCAACTGCCTCCAACATGTTTTTCAGTTGCAAATTTGAAGTCCCTCCTTCCCAGTGTAGCATGTGCCAGGCAACGTGATGTGCTTGGTATGAGCAGTGGCCCCACTTCCAAACTGTCTGTAAATCAGATCTTGTTGCTGTGACATTGACACCTAGTTAGTTCTGAACTTTTTTTCCTCTTTGCCACCTAATTTAGACATTCCTTTAAAAACACACCAGAAAGGTCCTGGTAGCCATACTGGAACATGCATGTGAGGACAGAACTAGGAGGTTATTTTCTGTAGTAAAACTGTAAATCCTGTAGCATTTCTTCAGTTGTTTGAAATGCTTTATGGACAGCCTGGCAGTGGAGAGAGGTGTTAGGCTGCTGGGGTATTAGCTGCCTGTGTCCATCTGTTTCTTGTTTCATCCTGAGTTGTAAGAGGCCTCTGACAGTTCTGACTCTATTGTGTTCTTACCCTGGGTTCCTAAGTAGTAATGCTCCTGTGCAAACACCAGCTGAAACTGTGTTTGTGTTAGATGAATAAAGAACTTTTTTTCCTTTTTAATTGAACCATGTGGTTCCCTTTTAACTTCAGTGTTGTCATTCGTTGTAATTCCAACATTGCACAAATTTGTTTCAAAAAGAAAGAAGTTCTGTTAGCTCACACATTTGTTCCCTACATGACAAACTGCCAGTGCCATCAGAGGGTGGATGACTAAGGAGTGGCTGAATGCAGAGGTGTTGGGATGCCTGCTGCATTTCCTGTTTTCTCCACATGCCTAAAGGCAGTCCTGTCAAAAATGAATTTGGGCATGGGTTTTTCAGGAGAAAGACATTGCTCATTTGTCAGTGCCAAAACCTGAGACTTCTTCCTTTATGGAAGGAGTCCCTTCTCTCAGGAACACCTCAACTTTGAGGTCAGATTTGGCCAGGTGTGCTGTGTGTTGTGTAGAACAAGCAGCCTTGCTGCTCCCACCTTCTGTTTGCAGAGGGCTCGGGGCTCTCAGATGCAGGTTAGTTAATTAACTGTCATACACCTGCACTAATAAAACAACATCAGATATATCAGGCAGTGTTTATTCCCTCCTGAGGTGGCTGTCAGGCTGTCATAGCTGCGTAGTCTGGTCACCTCACAGTCCCCATCTCCTGCTGGCCTGTTGTGTTCTCTCAGTGACACTGGAGAGGGGGGAAGTTTCCTGTGTGACCTGGGCTTCCTTCAGAGCCGTGTGGTGCTCAAAGGATGCACTGCTGCTGCCATGGGAAGCACCTCACCTCACAGGCACGGGCTGGGTTTTCTTTACCTCTCTTCACATGCTTCCCACAGTACCTTTTATTCCAGAAGTGAGTTTGGATTCTAATCTCTGGAGGTTGGTTTTTTTTTTCTGGTTAATATGTCTGTAAGCAGAGCTGTCTGTAACAGGTGATAAAACTTGCTCATGGTGGGCTCTGACAGATTCTTAAGGGTGTTGCTTTTCCATGGTTTCAGTGTTGCCTGCATGTTGCTGTAACAGTGTTTCGGGTGAAGAGCTCTTGGGTTTGTGAACAGGATCCTTGTGATCCTTGTTTAGGAGGGCTCAGTTCAGCTGTGCTGGAAGAAACACTTGTGCTTAGTGGGCATGTGCTCTCTCCAGACAGGAGCTCCTGTTTGGGGGAGATAAAGGTGCAGTGAGCAGTGCCTGAGCAGCAGGTCGGCTCCAGCTGGGCTGTGACTGGCACGCTGAGGAGAGCTGTTCTGGAGCTCCCTTCACAGCTGGCTTTTTCTCTTAATGACTTGCTTTGGAGGAAGGAGGGGGCAGTTATCTGAGGAATGTGGTTTCTGGAGTCACCCCGCAGAATCCTGGCTGGAGTGTGTTTGGCAGGGCTGCCTCGGGCTCAGTGCCTGTGGGTGGAGTGCTGGCTGTCCCTGGAGCAGGAAGCTGGGGAAGCCAGCAGGCGTTGCCAGCGGCTGCGAGCAGAGCTGGCCGACAGAAGGGGCAGGACGAGCTGCTGCACCAGCCCTGCTGGTATTTGCAGTGCAGGGAACTGCACCACAGACACCCCAGGCTGCTCAGAGCTTCTCCCCAGCTGCTGGGATCTCTCCTGAACAGGGTATTGTGACCAAGGTCTGTAGCAACCCCCCTGTCTTTCCAGCCCTTCTGAAGCTGGTCTGGTTGGGACAGTGATGGAAGTCGGTGAAGGTGCTTCCCTTGGAGTTGTAGCAGGGTCCCTGTTAAGCTTATCCACACCTGGATTCTCAGATCAAGCACTTTGAATAGATGGCTTTGGCCGTGGGGAAATATGAATCCAGTGTAGTTAGCACAGCCTGAGTATGTGATCTGTTGCTACAGGTGGAATAAGGGATAAAAGCTCTTCTTTCTTCTCCCATATTATAGAGGACTTTTAGAGGGGGTGTATCATACATGTGGTGGGCTTCCTGTCCTGCTGTGGATTCCAGATGAGGTTTTGAGGACCTTTCCCATCTGTGACTTAGAGTAATGGTGCCTATCCAAATTCTGTTCCAGGATGTCTAGACTGCCAGGGTTGATTGTTGTGCACACAAAGCTGCTTTGTATCATCTGGCAAATAAGAGAGACTGGTATTATGATCCCAGCCACCCTGAGCATTCACAGCAGGATAAAGCATCCTTAAAGTAAACTGGAGTCTGCCTCCCTTCCCTGCCTGGCTCTGTGCTGTCTCTGTTCCCACATGGCATTCTGCTGTGGTTTCATCTCTAAGGAATCCCATCACCAAGGAAACAACATCAGAGAATTAACATCAAAAAATCGAGGGATTTCCTCTTTTGTTGTCTCTGTACACCTGAAAATGAATGGAACCCCAGTGCAGGCTGAGCAGCCAAGGCCTGGCCCAGCTCCCTCTGGGCAGCAGTGTCACTTTTTCCCAGCTCTCACAGTGCAAGGCCTGTCTCTCACAGTTCCCCATTATGCAGTGATGCATTCTGCTGAATGTGCCCTTAATAAGGTCTCATTCAGCTCCTGAGCAGGGCCCAGAGTGCTGTGTCTTCATTAAAAAGGGCACATCTTCATTAGCCCAGAGCTCTCTGGGCACAGCAGTTCCGGTGCAGGCTTGGCTGCTGGGCATTCTGCCCCACTGAGAGCAGGTCTGGGCTGTTCCCCCTGCCCTGCACAGCAGCACAGCCCCGTGTGCTGAGTGTGCAGCTCACCAGGGAAGGGCAGGTTTTAGCATTTAGGCTGTGGCTGCACCAAGCTTTGCTCTGCAGAGGAGGGAGAAGCAGCAGGGAGCAGCAAATTTGGGACTTTTGACAGTGGATTCACTTGCAGGGCTGCTGGGGAGGTTGTGGAAGTGAGGATCCTGGGAAGATGTTCCCAGAGTCAGAAGGAGTAGGTTCATTATCGATAAGGGAATTTGTGCTGTTAAGATTATTTTTAAAGCTTTGGGGCTGTTTGCTGAAGATCTTTGCAGTCAGATGAAGCTGTTACACAGAGGGCACCCTTTGTGAGTCCTGGCTGATGGGGTGGAGGAAATGTGTGATATGTCAGGGACTTGTATGACCTTGTTCAGGAAATTCTCTGTGAAACTGAGAATTGCTGCTGCTGAAGGTGCTACCGGAGAATTCCCAGCAACAAAGGTGGCCAGAGGCTTTTCCTGTTGATGGGAACAGGCATTGTTCTGCACTGGGGGTGAACTGGCTGCCAGCCCTGAGCACGAAGCTTGTCCTGAAGGTGCAGAGCAGATTTCTCCAGCTCTGCTCCTCCCACGCCCCACACAGGCTCTGCTGAACCCTGTCTGCACATTCACACACCGGGCTGCAGGTGCCTTTAAAGGTCTGCTTTCACGGGTGTCACCTTGTGAGGTTGTTCATGTGTAAGATGGCTGGAAAGAAGAGCAGGATGCTCTTGAGAGGATGAAATCAGAAAATCCTTTAACCTGTTCAGCTCTTGTTTGGTTGCCTCAATGACCTCATCTGTACCTGACTGCATATGAAAAAGCCATTTTAATGTACAGTTTGTCCCTGAGTTTGAGCTGGGGCTTTTTGTAAAACTGAGCTCTAGCAAGTGACTCTGCTGTCACATCAGCCTGGATTTTCACTTTAGCTTTTATTTTTTTAATGGTTTTCAAATTCAAATTTGCAAGTGAGTTCCCCACATTCTATTTTTGGTGTCCTGTATTTCCTTTCTGGGGATGAAGTGCTACACATGCTTTACTCTCTCTGTGCAGCTGAAGTGCTGCTGTAGCTGCTCTGAGTTTTTGTGCAGCACCATCAGCCATGACAAGCCCCAGGAACAGGGCAAGGCTCTTGGAGCAGGTGTTTATCCCATGCTGATTCCTCTTTGTTGAGAATCTCTTCATCTGGAGCCCATATTTCTCACACAGCACATTTTGTAAAGGGTTTCTGTGCTGCTGAAGGGACTGAGTCTCCCCCTTTGGGCCTAAATCAACCTTTTTTGAAGATTTAACACTGCTTGGATGAAAGAAGTGATGGTTGTGCTCAGCAAGAAGAAATTGCCCTTGCAGTCCTATCAGGGAGAGAAATCTGGAATGGTTCCCTTTAATCCTGTTTGTGGATACATCAGCAAACATGTGACCTTGTCCTTGGACACAGTCTTTGGAGCTTAAGAACCTTCAGAAGGAATGGATGGGCACATAGTTTCTCATTCATAGCATGGAGATTTGTGAATTCTGTCCATTTACTGACCCTTATCTCAAGGGAAGTAAAACAGTTGTTAAAAAAGTAATTTCTGTTGCAAAAATATATTTTATTTTCTGTATCTAGAAAACACCACAAGTGAACTTTGTGTGGAAGCTTCATTGCATTACTTATGTAATTCCAAAGCTATGCCTGGTTTCCCCCAGGGTTAACTCTTGGATGGCATTTTGCTGGTGTGCACATGTTGATCAGCTCTTTCTCCTCTTCCAGAGATCTATCGGATTGTTTCCCAGAAGCAGATGTCTGACAGACGTGAGAATGACATGTCCCCAAGCAACAACGTGGTTCCCATCCACGTCCCTCCAACCACTGAAAACAAACCAAAGATGCAGTGCTGTCAGAATATATAAATTGTCCATTCTTTCCTAAAAGGCTGTGTATATTCCCCAGGTCCAAGATTTAAATATATTTGTAATTCTCATGGTTACATTCTTGTGTTTAGTTACTGCTTATTCCTTCTCCATGAATTTGTCCATGTCTTAAACACTTTGATTTCAGTGTTTATCAGTCTCTTACTTGGATGTGGCTGCAGTATTTTCCCAACACCAGCCTGTTGGTTTGGGCTCAGTAAATTGTTTGGAACTCAACTGATCCCTTCCCACCATGATGCCCACTAGTCAGAGCACTGACACCTTTGGAGAGCACTTGAAGGCGTTATCCTGCTCCTCACAAAGCAATTACTGTCAGGTTAACGAGGAAAATCTCTCTGGGCAGAATAATCTTTCCTTGTCTTAAGATGTTGTATTCTGCATCTAAAGCTCGGTGAAGCTCTGAAGTGCAATTCTATTGTAAGTTAAATGTTTTTGGCTACATCTTCAGATTGTCAAGTGAAGTTTTATAGGATATTATGGGGGAGAAAAGAGAATTTCTTGTGAACAAGCAGCAGTTAGCAGCAGTTCTGGCTGCTGTCAGTGAGGTGCTGTGGTTTGGCACCTGCTGCAGAGGAGGTTGATGTGAGGCAGAGCTGCTGGGACCCCACAGAGGTGCCCCTTGGGAAGGAAGTGAATGCAGGAGCCGCGTCCCTGAGGAAGGGTCACTCCAGCTCTGGAACCTGCAGCAACTTTGTGCTGCCAGAGGCTTGGCCTCCACAGAGCTGGTGGTATCAGGATTTGAGGATGCCTTTTTTTTTCTTTCATGGGACACAGACTTGAAGGATGTTGGCACGTATTACATATCACATCTGTTAATGCATGCCACATATGAATATTAATATATTCAAGTGCTTGATTTGATGAATGAATAACTTCCACTACCTGGCCTTAGTTTTCAGTTCTGGTTGATCCAGTATTTTTAAATTATTCCAGTGGTTTGTTCTTCAACAAAACCCTCTGGAGTAGTTTTCTGAGTGGATGTGTTCCTCCTGTGGTCTGTTGCTCCGTACCGATCCAGTCCAGTCTGCTTGTTCAGGGATACATGAACTGTGCCTTCTGTCACTGCACGTCACTCGCTCTGTGCTGTTCTACACACGCCTGCCACTGGCATTGGGGGCCACAGCCACTGCATTCCCACAGCATTTAAAGGAACTCTGTTGTGTAATGCCTGCAGTTATTTATACTATCACAGGGAAGTAACTGATTGTAGGGGACGTTTCTCAAACTCTGATATGACCCACTTGGAAGATCCAGATGTGGTTGGCACTTCCAGCTGTGTTCTGTTCCCAACCTTTCTGTCTCGCGGTGCTCATGATGTGTGAGGCACACGGAAGGCATTGCTGTAGTCGGTCACTTCTTGTTTTTTACTCCATTTCTCCTCCTGATATTAGTTCTGAAGATGCTATTTCGATCTGTTTGTAAATTACTTTGTATTTTATGCATGTACTGTACTTTGATTCATTATTTTTTTAGATTGATTTAAAATATATTCATCCATGATTCTAATAAAGAATTACAGGGGACGACTCACTGTGGTGTTGGGTGCACTTCTTTGGAGAATTGGGATTTGACCTGAAAGTTTTACCTGTGAGCTTCTTGGAAGAGGCAGTGAGAAGACACTGAAGTGGAGGTGTCCCTGGAAAAGGAGCTGAAAGGGTTGTGTAGCACAGTTGCCTTCCCTGAGAGCAGCTCTGAGCTTCCTTCCTGGGGCTGCTGCAGCCAGGGCACTTTGGCAGCTTCAGCTTTGAAGCTTAGAAAATTCTGTGGGTTCACTCTACTCAAACCTCTGAATAACTTTTACAAACCTGTTCTTTTTCCCCATGTCACCACGAGGAAGAAAATCTGTTGGGAGATGAATTCCTGCCTTTTGCAGCACATGATGGAAGCTCTGGATCCTGCTGTGATGTCGTGATGAAGAGGTGCCCATGAGCACCAACGGGGCAGCACTGCTGGTCCTGGGGACAGCTCTGAGGGTGAGGTGTGAGCCCAGCCCCTCACTCACTGCAGGAGCTGTTCTTGCAGCACATTCTCTGCCCATACTGGAGCAGATTTTGGAATTAATCAATTTCCTGTGGCAGCCAAGTTCTAAATTTGTCAGCTGGAAATGCAGGATGAGTTTCACTCTGGTTTCTTTTCTCATTCCTATAAGCAGGTGACTCGAGTCTGCTGTCACATCAGCCTGGATTTTGTGTGGTTTTAGGCAAAACTCTTCCTCCTGCAGCAGATGGAATTGCAGTGCAGATGGTGGGAACACAAACCACTGTGAGAGGCTGAGGACTTCTAAAGCAAAATCCACTGGGTTCTGTACAGAAAAGGAACTTCTCACCTGGGAAATCCTTTGCCTCCTGTTCTGGGGGTCTGTGCTGTGTTTTCCGAAGGATTGCAGGGCCCTGGCAGCAGGGCCTGGCCTGGGCTGGGTGACACTCCTGGGACAGGAAGGTGCTTCCAGAGGTATTTTGGAAGAGACAATGCAAATCGTTATTCCATCTGAATGTGTTCCAATGGGGGATTGTCCTGTCCAGCTGCTGATTAATCATTCTGTTCCATAACTGGCACTACTTGTGTACTGAAGTGTCTCCTCCCTGCTAATGGGAGACAACTGATGGTAACAGACACTGCTTTGGGCCCTGGAAGGAGCTTTCTGAGATTCTGGGAATTCCATATAATGCTTCAAAATGGGCTTTGGTTGCCAAAAGTTTTTGCTGCCATCTACATATTTTAACTGACTTTTAACAATTATTCAGTGAGCGTCAGTGGTTCCTGTCTTTGATGGGAATTGAGGTTCTGACTCCTAAGCAGAAAGGACATGGAATTGTTCTGATTTAAAGACATTTTTATTAAGCTAGAATTACTTATTCTGTAAATTCAGACCTGATGAATTTCCAGCCTTAAATAGCTTATCGAGTGTGGCTTGTCAAATAAGAAGATTACACTCTGGGCTTTAGTTAACAAGATTTTTAGAAATATGAAGCACAAATACTGAAAAGCTTCAGCATGTAGCATTGGCTGCGTTGCCTGGGACCCATTAATTCTGAAGGTGTTTCTGCTCAAATCTGTGCTTGTGATTAATTCACTGGGCTCCCTGGGAGCTGCTGCGCTGCCTCGTGCCGTGTCCCATCGCTGCTGGGTGACCGTGGGCCCTCAAGTGTCCACCCAAAGGCCTGGGGCCCTGCGAGTGTCACTGCCCAGGGCAGTGTCACCACATGTGGGTGTGCAGGGGCTCTTCCAGCTGGGGTTGTGCATTCCCAGGAGTCTCACTGAGGTCATACTGCCGAGGAACTGGGAGAAGGGTGTGCAGAGCCACTTACCTTTGGCTGACTCCAGCTTGGAATGGCAGCACTGGGTTTTCTGAGCCATCCTGCCACTTCTGTCCCAGCCTGGTGCCTGGGGCTTTTGGCTGAGGGGAGCAGCCACATCACCTGGAGAGTTCGGATCTGTGCAGGGCTGAAAGTTTTGCTCTGCAAATGAGTACATTGGAGAACTACACATTGAGAGAAATTCAATTTATTTTGTACAAGGTAGGATACCTTTGCACAGTGAACAAATATATTACAAATCTGTCTTGCCTTAAAAAAGTATTGCCATTTTGGTGCCTGTTTCCTAAGCTAACGCTGATATACAAGAAGGTACTTTTTTTTGTTGGTTTTGTTGGGGTTTTTTTCCTGTTAAGCTCTATGCACATCATTGCATTTGGTTTCAAAATCCTGCTTTGAAAAGAACCAAACCAAACAACTGAGCACATCTCTGCTCTCTGGAGTCTCATTGCAAACTACAGCAGCACACAAACGTGGGTCAGGCCAGCAGCTCAGGCTGCTTGTGCTGGGTGCCAAGGTGGGTCTCAACGAGAGTATTCCTTATCCAACTGCCTGTCTCTTGATATTTTTGAGGTAAGTCTTTCGTAAAATATATTCCTACTGGGCCTACAAAATAATTGTTTCCTTACATCTCAAATAAGGCTTTCCTGGAAAACAAAATTGCTGTTGCTGGTCAGCCACGGCCCCCATGCACACATGCAGCATTCGGGAAAGCTTGTGGGCAGGATCCTGCGGCCCGGACGGCGCCTGCTCTGGGACAGTGGGGGTGTCCAGGCTCAGACTGGGGGTTCAGAGCCAGCCTGAGCACCTGGAGAGTCCTGGCTCCAAGGGGAAAGGCTCCCAGGGGCAAAATGCCCAGAGCCAGGGGCTGTGGTCCCAGGTGTGAGGGCTGAGCCCATCTGTGGGGACACGGTTGGGCCCCACCACGGTGCTCCAAAGATCCAGGAGTCTTCCCAGAGCTGGGATCCAGCTGCTGCCCCCGAGCTGGAGGCCCCTCTTGCCAGTCCCTGAGCCCAGCAGGTCACTCCTGGGATCGTGCTGTGAGCAAACCCACGGGGCTGGTGTCCTCCTCTTCTGCTTCCATCAGACTGGCAAATGTGCAACAGAATATTTTTTATATTTAAAAGGCAATCAACTTGCTACTTCCACGTTTGCCTAATGAAATTACATACTTAGAGTCAATACTACTTCATGCTCAAAATCTACAAGGAACTAACGGCAAGTACTCTACTTTCTAGGTCAATAGAGATTATAAATTAAAAAAAATATCATGGTGGCTCAGTCCAAAATTTTACCATGGGTCAGACCCTTGATAATTACTTCACAAACAGCTGCTGAAAAAGAAAACCCAGTTTCAGCTCCATTTAATGACATTTCAGGTAGAATCATCAACGGATCATGTTGCACTACATGGTAATGCACATCAGATTAAGGGGTGTCATCAGCAGCATGCTGACAGAGAATCATGAGGAGATGGTTTGGGAAGATGGGATACAGAAGCTGATGTGGCTCAGCTTTGAGAAAGGAAATGAAACCAGGGCTGGTCTGTGCAACCCTGCAGCGTCCCAGGGCAGGAATTGGAGGGGCCTGCCTGACAGATCTGCTGGATTTAGCTACCAAAAGAGAAACTGCATAAGGAAAATCAAAGCCTACCCGTGCCAATCAATGTTAAAAGTGTGGTAAGATGGGTGGAAACTCCATTCATTAGCAAAGATCAGGGGACATTTGGAGAGATATCAAAAACTGCACAGAAAGTGTCTGTGTTAATATTCCTCAACTCCAATTCTCTGGTACTGAATATAGAGATGACAATCTCAATGCTAATTACCAAGCATGATCTGCACAGGTTGCACATGGTGATGGCAGTAAATGAGCTTTCCAGACAGTGAAATGACAAGTTTCCCTGCTCTCATTCAGAAAAATGCCCATTCCCATGGCAAAGATGAAAATAAATTCCAGCGTATTCCTAGTCACCTTGTTCCTAACAGTAAAAGGTTTCTTGATGCAGTTGAAAGTAGAAATGTACATCCTGAACTCCTTCTACTAAGCATGTTTTTGTGGTTTATTTTACAGCAAAGCCAGGGTTAGAACACGCCACGGAGAGTTTTTGCCTGGAGCATGAAGACACCTTCCTGGGGTGATGTGCTCCAGTCCCACGTGGAGGAGGCTCTCGTTAGTTCCAGGTACCCATACAAAAATGTCTTTATAAATAACATCATGCAGCAGCAGTTGGCCCAAGCTGATGTCGTGTTAAGTCCTTGCCAGTCCGCAGGAAAGGAAGGAATGGCTTCTCCTCTGCTTCCTCACAGTCTGTGTTGGCAGCACAGTGCCCAGTGAAGTCCATCCCTCTAGGACTGCTTGTCCCAAGAAGGCCCGTGCGTCGGGCTGTGCCGGACGGGGAGCAGGTCGTAGTGACCAGGAATGTGACTGTTCCTAGGCAGGTCATATGGATTCTGAAGGTAACTGGCACTCCGACTGCGGGCGTCTTGGACTATGCTGACAGTGGGCTCTGGGGGAGCAAGGAGAACTGGGTTGTGGTGACCAGCAGCAGTCCCACAGTTCCTGATCCTCATGGGTCCCCTCCAGCTCAGGACATCTGCCACTGTGGCTCAGCTCCCCAAACCAACACACCAATGCTCAGGCCTTCCCCCTGCCGGTTTGTCCCCACGCCACACCAAGCTCAGGATCCTTGTGCCAGCACAGGGGTCAACCAGCATCTCCACCAACCCCCCTGTGCCACCCACTGCTTACCAACTTCGTAGATGTTTTTATTGGCTGTTGATGAAGTTGGCATTTCGGAATACGGGGACTCCCTGTGACCAGGCGATTTCATTTCCACGTAGCTGCTCTCGGAGTGTTTGCAGGTTAAAATGGGGGGGTCTTTAATGGTGGCGTATGGGTTTTCACTGCTGTTCAGGGAACAAGTGCTGGAGCTGCACACAGATTCTTTCATATAATCTGCAAAACAAGAGCGGAGTGGGTGCGTTAGGGTCATTAGCTTAATTAGGTTAATTACAACTGAGCCTCTGCAGGAAGGCTGGGGGGACAAGGGGGCAGGGGTAAGGATGATCCTTGAAGCCTCCAGCACAGACACCCGGTGCTTGTGCTCTGGGTGTTCCAGACCATTGCATCCACCACTCACTCGCAGGAAAGAAATGAAAACCTACTCAGTACTGAAGGTTTTCCTGAGAAAGGTTCTAGCTGTCGTTCACTGCAATATTTAATTTGAGGTGGCAATCCTTTCCCTCCCTCCCCCTAATTCCTACGGAGCCGTGTTTATCCCGCTCCGCCTGCCCCGCGGACCCAGGCGGACCTGGGCAGGACCTGCTGCTGCAACCTGGGGTGCTCAGCCAGCTGCAGGGTGAGTCCCGGGGCCTTAGTCACATCCAGCCTTGGGTTGGAGTGCACGACGTTGCCACAGGCTCAGAACTGCACCAGTGCAGCCTCTGCATGTGCAGCCCCTGCCAGTTTTGGGGTTATCCAGCATCCTACAATCGGGGAATGCTTGGGTTTCCACAGAGGGGGACAAGCCTCCATCTGAGCCTCACTTCTGCTCTGCTTCTTTCCCCTCTTTGCTGTAGACATCTCCTGCTCCTCTCCCCGGGGCTGGAGAGGAGGTGACAGAGGCACTACATGGGGAGAACAAGGTTGGCATGAGAGCTGTGACCACCGGCCTGCACGGTCGGTGACCCTGGCTGGGATAGGCCCGCCTGCTGCAAGGTACAGTGCCAGTCTTGCTTTAAAAATAAAAAACAATAGAGAATAAATAGGTCTTAACATTGACATTCAAGAACGTGCCATTGCTGCTGTGTGCATCCTGCTGGGCAGTGCCAGTAATTTAGAATTAGAGCGATGCAATGAAAGATGAGGCATTTTCTTGTGCTGGGTTACAGTACAAAGGCAGATCCTGGTATATATGAAATACTCCCGGTGAAATAGGGGGACTTGCAAAATAGCTGCAATCCCAGCTGCCCCCGCTGTCTAGTATGGGAGACAAAAAGAGAAATTCAGGTTAAGAAATAGACAGACAACAGACATCGCTTCTCCGCTCCAAACCTCGGCTCTGAGCCTGCCAGCCCCGTCCTGCTCCCTCACGTGCCAGGTTTGCTCCACTGTCAGTGACTGTCCTTCCCTCAGCTCTGGGCTTGTGTCTGTGCCTGCATCTGTGTGCCTGTGTGTCCATCACCCCTGGCCTGGTGCCCCTGCTCCTGGTTCAGCCCTGAGGGAGGTGCCAGGTCGTGCTCTGCTGCCTGCAGCCAGGTGTTGCCTTTCTGGGCTGTGATTTCAGCCACACCAGCGAGTCTGGAGAGCCCTCAGCTCCCAGGGTCAGTGCAAGCAGCTCACAGGGAAGCTCCACTGCACACAAACAGCTGGGACCATCAGGGATGGGGAGGCTGCAGAGGCCTGGCACCAGTGCAATGTTTATTTAGTTAGAAAAGTTAGAAACTCCTGTCTGACATCAGCCTGGGTGAGATGAGCAGTGCCTTTGCTTCCAAGTGAAACACGCCTGGTTTGGTACATGACAGGAGATGGGAACCAAAGCAACACTGACATTCCCTGGCTGCTGGCTGCAGGGTTTGTCCCTCCAGTGTCACCAACCCCAGCCCAGTACAAGTGAGTGGAAAACTGCCCCATCCCATCCTTCTGCAGGGAGATGGAGCAGCCCTGTGAGACCAAAGGCTTCTGCACATGAGTGAGCTCAGTGTTGGCTTCTTCTGTGTATGTGACTTAAATCCAGGTGCCACAGTCTGGGATCTGTTGGTGCTAGAGGTGAGGAAGCCACAGACAGACAAATGAAGGGCTCAGCTCCCCCTGCCAAGTTAGAGCTCCTGGTGGCTACTACAGGAACATAGAGCTCGTTAGGAGAGCCTTTAATGAGCCAGCTCTGCATTTTGGGGTGAGGGACGTGAAGATTATCATAAACTTGCTTCTCCATTGCAAGCAATGCTGCTGAGCAGGGTGAAAGGCAGGATTCCCTCTGTGCCCCAAGAGCCCCCTGCAAAGCATCCCCTCTCAGCACCATGGCTGGGAGGGAACAAATCAAACCAGAGCTGGGTGTAGATTCAGGAAATGTTGATTATAAAGGACTGCTGGCTGCTACAGCAAGGAAGAGCAGAGTGAGAATTCCCCCCCCTGCAGAGCTGCAGCTGCAGGTAAATAGCTGTGTAGTTTGTTTATGGAATTGGGCACATTGGAGCTGGCAAAGGCAAAAATCTCAGCACATCAGCTGTTTTATTTCATCCAGCTCAGCTACTTTTATCTCCCTAAGCTAAAATTCACCTGTACTGCAGTTAGGGCTGACATTACCTCCCAGGCAGGTGTCCCTCAGCCCTTCCCTTCCCAGGACCAGTTGGAAGAGACCAGGGAATACCACTTGGGCTGCCCAGACTTGTTTGGCCTTCCCAGGAATTGCCTTTTCCCAGGAGATATTGAGAAACAACAGGCCTGAGAGCCCATTCCTGCTGACGTAAACAGAGCTCTGTGTCTGCCTGGGATCAGACCTTTGCTTTGGACACAACATATTTTATGGAGCACCAGGGGATGTTTGGGATTCTGGGTGCACTGGGGAGTCATTAGCCCTCGAGAAACATTATGTCCAAATCATGGAGGATTTAACTCTAAAGGCTGTAGAAGCAGCTGAGTTACTTTGTTATTAAGGTAATTTGGGGATAATTAAGAAGTCTGGCATCAGTTGTCAAATTTGCTTTCATGAATTAATTTAAGCAGAACAAATGTATTTACAGATTCTCAGCCCATGGTGCTGCAGGCCATGTGCCACAGGTCCAGCTCTCATGGAGGTGGAAGCTCTGCCCCACAGTGCTGGGACTCATTGGAAGCATTCAATCAGCTGGACTTCCAGAGAAATATTGGGAATACACTCTAATTTTGAAGTCCCTGCCTTCTGTGTTGCCTGGATACCGATCACCAGACCTTTGGAGGGTTTATTTTTGTTAGCAGGGACTGGAAATGTCCCTCCCCCAGACTGGGTTCCTCTCTTCTGTCCTGAATTTCCCCTGGCATGCTGCTGACAAGCCTTGGATCCCACAGCCAAGGTGGAAGTGCTGAGGAGAGGTGCTGTACTCTGGTAGAAGGTCTTCTCCTGCTGTTTGACCCGTGCTGGGATGAAGTGCCTGTGCTGGCTGCTGTCCCTAACCCGGCCAGCCTTGGCTGCTGCAGGGACAGTGACCCAGTGAGGTCATCAGAGGGACACAGGAGTGGGGACATCCTGTACAACAACCAGGGGAACCACTCTGAGCCCAGCCCTGCATCCCTGGGATCAGTGCTTCTCTCTGCTGGGATCTTCCTGGCTCTTCTGCAAAGCATGGGTATTTTTCCTTAAAATGGTTGTGCCTGAGGTCACATCATTCTGTCAGTGCAGCAGTAATCATTTAAAAAAACCAAACCTCTCAAAACCAAAGGACTCAGCTGCAAGGAAAAGCTCAGGAATGGCATCACTGAGCACCATGCACAGGAAAGAAACTGTTCAGAAACCTGCTCTGAAAACCCTCGTGCCTGTTGAGCCCCTGTCAGCAGGTGCCACAGGGCTGGCACTGTGACAGCCAGCCCCTCTCTGCTGCTGTCAGACACTGGCCCTGGCACCTGGCAATCCCAGATCTCTGTGCCTGACCCCTGGAGCTCCACAGCAGCTCAGCCACCACACCCCTGGTGCCAGGCTGCACCGGGGACACCCCTCTGCTGGTGCCCTGCTCTGGGCACAGCCCCCAGCTCTGGTCTCCTCGGAGAACTGGGGGAGCAGGAGGTGGCCCAGGTTCAGCACAGCCTGGCCTCAGCCTCAAGCCCCCTGTGCCCCCTCCCTGCAAGGCTCTGTCTGGTCCAGGGGCACCAGAGACCACTTCCAACAGGCTGTCCCCAGTTAGACCACACTGGTGGGAAAAGATGGTTTTGAAGTGGATGGAAGTAGATAAAAACCAGGCAGTGGCCTACCAAGTCTTTTTGCTGACAGAATGCAATTGTTTGGGACTGGGAGTACCATCCTCTCCATTTTCTGAGGAATGTGGTGAGTCAGGGCCTGGCAGGGCAAGGAGAGCTCACTCTGAGCATTGGGCACATTCCCAGCTCCTCCTGGGAGGAGACTCCCCTGGGACTGGAGGTGCCCACGCTGCCCCGGAGCCCTGGGGCTGTCTGGGCCCAGGATCTGACCTTCAGAGGGGCCTTGGGAACCTTCAGCCAAGGGCAGCTGCTTCTGAGAACCCTCAGCTCCTACGTGCCTGCAGGTGAGCCCCCAAACATACCTGGGAAGGCAGGTGTGTCCCTGTGTCCCAGCACCCTGCCCCTGCCTGTGCCAGCCCTGCCTGTCTGAGGCAGCTGAGCAGCCTCAAAGCATCCCAGCTGTGGCTGCTGAGCCTGATTTTTCAACTTATAAAGAGATAAGCATGTAAAGGAAATGGTTCAGATCCTAAAAATGAAAGAAAATAGGTAGCAGCTGAAAATGCATGTCACAGTTTGCTGTCACTGTGGTTCTTTTTCTCTGCCCCTACTGGTGCCCCTCTGTGTGACTGTGCCTATGGATGGGAGTTCCTGCTGCATGTGCTTAAGGCACCTTTAAACTTTGTGAACACAGTAATTTAGTTTAAACTAATGAAGTGAATAGCTCCATGTCAAGAGAACAACTAGCTCTGTTATAATAAGATTTTTCTTTTGAAAAAGGGAATCATTGAAGTAGCTGAAACCAGTGGATTGAGTATTTTGTACATCATAAATCATATATATCATATACCTACATAATCCATTTGATATTTTTACTTTTGCTTTATCAACAAAGAGTCGGTCATGAATTCTGGGTTTCCTTTGGTGATTCTGTGTGGTAAGGTGATGTCCTAGCAAATACTGCATCCCTGTTTTTTGAAAACAGCAGCTACAAAGTGAATATTGATCTCTAGGCCTGGCTCTAAGCTGGTTAATGCTTTTTATGTGGAACAGCTTTCGATATTCCTTGTTAGCTGAGACCAAGGTGTGGCTCTGGAACGGCTCAGCCATGGCAGAGCAGGGGTGTCTGACTCAGCCAGCAGCAGCCCGAGGGCATTGCAGGAAGAGGCCGTGTGGTGTTTCCCTCTCGGCTCTCTGAGGGACATTCCCAGGTGTAGCAGCCTTGGATTCAGATCAAGGACCTCAGCCTGAAAGCTGCCTATTCCCCAGGAGACAGATTCCTTGCTCCATCTTCTGGAGCACAAGCTCAGTGAGCTAAACCCCAGCCCCAGTCTGCCAGGAGCTGTGGGAACCACTGTGCCAAGTGTTCCCATGGTCCAGACCTAACTGGAATATTTAGAATGTAAACGTGGAGGAAAAGGGAAATGTGAAACCACTGGGCCCTGTGCTCATGACTCATCTGAGGTCCTGTTTTAGACCTGCCCTGGAGTCAGTGCCCACAGCTGCTGGTGCCAGCGTGAGGGGACCTCGACCTCAGGGAGGGCTCTTCTCCAGCTCTGCTCTAAATCCCTCTCAGCAAAGGGCACGAGCAGGGGCAGTTTCTTTCCCAGGGGCTTTCTTTAAGCTCAGCATGGCCAGGAGCCAAGAGCAGGGGAACGCCGCGCTCTGCCACCAGCAGCCCCTGTCGGTGGCCGGTGGGTGCTGCCTGAGTGTGCCCTGGCCAGCTCCACCTGCCCTCCTGCCCTGAGCTGAGCCCTCCCTGTCGCCCTGTGCTGCAGAGCCCGTGGCCCTGGGGAGCTTTGCATCCGGAATTCACGGCCCAGGAGTGCTGGGAGCCAGGCAGGCAGCTCGTGTGCGTGGGGGCTCTGTCCCTCCCTGCCTGCGCCGCCTCTGCCGGGCTCCTATCTCACCTCTTCTAGGACACCCTCCTCACACCTGGGCAGGGTTCTGCAGCTCTGGATACCATACCTTTGAAGCTTTTTTCCATTATGTATGTGTTCTGACGTCTATCCATCCCACAAGCACCTGCATAAAAATGATATATAATGGAAAACAAATAAATATTTATGTAAATTGGATTGCTTTGACTACTGAGCAGCATATATTCTTCCCTCTAAATTGTACATCAAGGCCCTCATTTAGGGAGGCTCTTAAGCACATCCTCAGCTACAAGCACACACTCAGCTCCAGCGGGGAGTCTGTGCACGCCTGGAATTATGCATGTGCTTAAGAGTTTCCCTGGAAGGGAGAGCTCTCTGCAGCAGGGTTACCAAGAACTGCCATCCATCAGGAGATCAGGATAAAAGCCATCTGCTGAGACATTCATTACTGGAATGGTGTGAAAGAAGCCTAAAACACTCCCTTTCAAATCTGAGTCTGCAGGTTTTGTTGCAGCACTCTGTGACTAATTTTAGGCTTTGTTTTGTTTGTGGAGTGTGTTAGTTAACTCACAGCCTTAGACTCTAAGGTGTACACAATCTGCTTAAATCACCTACTATGACTTTGCTCGTGAATTTGCACAGTTCAGTGACTGATGTGACAACAGTCCCTAAGTGACCACTGTGCTCTGACAGCACAGCAGCAGGAGCAGAGCTGACAGCAACAATTCTGCCTTGTGCAGCTCCAGAGGAACTTGCTGTTCCTCACAGAAGCTGAGACAGAGGGGAATGGGGACCTTCTCCATTTTTACTCCTGCAAATTACCCTGGATATCAATCAAAAGGAAAATCTAATATAAGCCTTTAAATCTTTTTAGCTATAGAGTCTGGTATTTCCTATTAACTGGGACAATCAATACAAATTTGGTTACTGAGAAATGTCCTTGTGGCTTATGGGATTCCCAGTCAAGCAACTCAGTTACACTGGGAAAAGAGCCCCACAAACAGCCTGTCCCAGAGGTCTCCCAGCTATTTGTCCTTGTGTGTCCTCTGGTCTCTGCAGAAAAGTAGTCATGGCCATGGGCAATGCTGCACCAGCCCCCTTTCCACGACAGCTTCTTTTTTTTTTTTTTTTGCTAAATAAGGGAAATGACTAAATTAGACAATAAATGTGTTACTGGCACATCAAAGACAAACCAACCCTTTGCTCTGGTTTTCAGTGCCCATCCCTGAACACAGGAAAGGGGCTGGTGGCACCAGACTGGCTCTCTGTGATGGGGCTCTTCTGGCCCCAGTCCATTCGAGCACCTTCTGCTTTGTTTTGCACCACGAGCCAATTCCCAGACTCACCCTGGAGCAGAGGGCAAGGCAGACTGGGAGCTTTGGGCAGCTCTGTCCCAGGGCAGGATGAGCTCTGGGCTCTTTCCCTGCTGTGTTCTGCTCGGGCAGAGTCAGAGTCAGGAGGATGGAGCCAATTCATCCCTTGGCCCATGGCCACAGGGCTGGGGTGCCCAGGGCCATCCCTGGGGATCACATGTCCTCCTCCTGCCAGGGCTGAGCAAATCCCCAAGGGCAGCAGTGTCCAAGCAGCATTTGGGGCTCACCCCATGGAGCAAGGCTGGGAGGAGCAGCTGGAGAGCTCCCAGCTGGGGTCCCCAGGGGAAGGGGCTGTACCCACAGAGAGGCAGTGGCAGGGAACAAAGGGACCCAGGCTGAGCCATGGGGAGGTGCATTACCCTTGGGAGGGCCACACAACCCCACAGAGTCCTTCCCAACCCAAAATTCCCTGTAATTCTGCCTTTAGTTTTCTCTTTTATCTGTTGTAATACTGTGGGTTTATGACCCATTTTTTTGTATTCACTGAGTTCCTCAGGAGGTGAAAGGAATAACAGATACATTATTTTTTAAACTGCAAAAGTAGTTAATGTGGAAAAGTCCTAAACTGGCCAGGGATCTGGCACTTCAGGAAAGTCCAGGTTTAAGTTTGAAACTAAATTATATGCTGGGGTGAAATCAGAGTCTCAGCTGGAAATAGTTTTCCACACCTTTTGGCTTTGAGAAAAAAGTGAAGTCAGCTGTGAATCAAACTTATAGCCTTTGGTCCTCTGGAATAAATGCAGCTCTGAGTCACTCATGATGTGCTGCAAATCCCACTTTAGTGTCTGCATCCAGGACTGCTGTTAAAAGACCTTCACAGATAAACCCAGCCCTGCCTGCAGCTGCTGTGGCTCCAGATAATGAGACAAGAACCTTTCCTGAGCTCAGGTCAGTGGTTTGGGAGTTTTCACCTGCTTGGGATGGGAGCTGGAAGCTGGGTTCTGCCACTGCCCAGTGCAGACTGGACTAGAGCAAGAGGGATTACTCACAGGGCAAACAATTCCAGTTCTGCAACGTGGGACAGAGAAAATGCAAGGACAAGGCATTCCCTGAAACAAGGACCAGGCTGCCTTGGGCAGGCAGTGACACACAGGAAGGTGACAGAGCTGCCTCTTCTTGGCACCACAGAGTCCCCAAACTCTGATGTCTCAAGCCCACATCCATGGGAATTACTTGTGCTCCTCCCCAGACTCCACTGAACACAATCAGCTCTCTGAAAACCTGGCATTTGTTGCTCCCAAACAAATGTGCAGCAGTAAAAGTACAGGCTTTGCCCTTGCACTTCCCACTTTGAAAGAACATGAACCTGGCAAACAGAGTCCTGCAAACCAGGTAAAACACCTGCAGTCTGGTGAGATCCACTGCAACTAAGAAAATCCTTATCACTACAGGTTTTAGGAGATGAGTGTTCAAATTAATTTTGGTGTGGATATTCTTACAGTTTCCTTTCCCGAGCTGTAATTCATGTTTAGGACACCTGCAGTTTCTAACAGGGCTGCAGACATTTCTGGGAGCCTGGTTCTCCTCATCTGCTGGGTCCCATCCTTTGGGATCACCGAGGAGTCACTGGCTGAGGAGCCAGTGGAGAGTTTCCATCCATTCCAAATTTCTCTTCCATTTCCCTCTCCTTGGCTTACTCCCACATCTGCTCTCAGTGACAATTTATGGGGTCACAGCAGAGGAGCTGGGCAGTTGTCCACTGCTATTCTTAACTTTTTAACTGAATCCAGCCCTGCCCAAGGCTTGGCTGCTCTTCCAACACATGAGTTGGAGCATCTATGTTATGAAACTAAGGCTGATCATGGGATCAGAAGGTGGAACACGTGGTACTTCTGTGCTTGATGAAGTTTGAAAGTCAAGATTCCCTGTGTGACCTTATTAGACTTTTATATTTATAATTCAAAGTGGAAGATTTAAACTCTCTTCTGAAATTTACATGAGAGGAACCTGCAGCTTTTATTGCTCAACAGTAATACCAAGACGTGAAAACTTTTTATTTTCATGTAAAAATGGCCTTGACCTGAGCAAGGATTCAACATTATGGAAGTTAGCATGAGCAGGCATTAATTCTGGTACTGAAAAGAAAGAAAAAAAATCTAATTTTCATCAATTAGTTTGAAAAAAGAAAGAAAAAAGTTGTCTTGGATGCTATGGGAAAAAAAGCTGAGTCTTTTGCTGGAGGCCCCACAGCTAAAGTACTTATCACTTCTAGATCACTCTTGCTGCAGAGGCATTTAGCATCGTTTCTGCTGGTAAAATAAAATGCATGAATGCAGAACAGAGGTGGCACATGGGGAGCTCAGGACAGCACAAATTAAACACAAATAAAGCAAATAATGTGCAAAAAAGCAGCAAAATGGTAAAAGGAAAATTAACGTGGTTTGAGAAGCATTTGGAAACCCTCACACACAGCCACCTCCATGTCACATACAGATAAGCACAACAGTGGCTCTGCAGCTTGTTACACAGGAAACATTGATGGTGTCAAAGATGAAAAGATTTTGCACTGAAGCTTGACAGGTTTGTGATTTTCCTGATGCAGGGAAGAGTTATCTTCGGAGCAAGGCACAGTGTGGGCCCAGGGGCAGTGGCAGGATGTGATGCCTGGTGCTGCCCTGTGTTCATTCCTTTGCCATGTGAGCTGTGAGGTAGTTGACCTTAAAAATCCCATAATACCCCCTAATGCTGTGCTTTCCCTCCTCCTGCATATTTTCAGTGAGATGTTACTAATCCCAGGAAAGGAAAAGGCAAAAGCTTTCGGCCACTGACAAGCCAAAGTCCAAGTGCTCAGATAGGAAAACAAATTGCATCCAAAGCACTAAATCTGGGCAGGATTTGGGCTAAGAGCTGCTAAAAACCCTGTTAAAACTCAAGCCAGGAAGCCAGGAAGAATAAACTCAGAAGAGGCAATTAAACTTCACTCTTGGCTTGGTTGCACTGGCTGGTGGTTCAGAATTGCCACGGAATGATTTACTGGGAGATAATGGAGCATTGCACACCCCAGCTCCCACAGAGGCTCCACACCTTCATCAAGATACCAGTGTTTAGTGCTAAGCTTTATTAAGCATGAAAGAAAAAAAAAAGCCAAATTTGAATTTTTAATGTCCTGAATTAGTCCTTAAAAAAACATTTATAGAGTAGATGATAGTGATTCAACAGAGCAACCTTGGAAGGGAGACTAAAATGAATATTGACTTTGCTTTCCCAGTCTGTGGTTTGTGGTAAAGGAAACAATTTTTAATTCTCCATTTTTCACTACTGGCAATTCTGATTGTGAAATAAAGACAACACCAATATTCCTCATTATTGTTAATGCCTTTATGAAAGGCTGATTTGGATTTGGAATTGCTCTGAAGTATACTAAAGTGATTAAAGTGTTTAAAAATTACTGACCTAGTTCATTCAGATAGCTGTAGGGTCTCCAGTCTGCAGTTTCTCTGTCATGGATTTTGTTACTGAGCTGTTCAAAAAGTATGATAATGGGTTAATGCTGGAAGAGACACACAGTTCCCACCCCAGACTACAGCCCAAGGATGTCAGGAATAAAAATGGGAGGTGACTCCTGCCTTGGCCTCACCATCTCAGCCTTATCTGTGTGAGTTGGACAGCTGTTCACTAGCATTAGGGAAAATCACAAAGGAAAGTCACTTCACCAAGCCATGAACACAAACATGCTGGAAAACACGGGATTTCCTTCGGAACCACGACTCGGATGCCTGTGGACATGAGGTGACACACTCCAAAATAACCCATGGAGATGGATGGATGGATCAAACCCCCCACAGCATGCACAGAGGGGCTGCCTGGACCTACAGGATCTGCTGAGACAGCTGTGGGTGCACTGACAGGAGATGCAGGGGGACACGAGTTCTCTCAGTTCAAGGAAATAACTTTGGCAATGCTGGAGCACAAAGGCCCCTGCGGATCTGCCAGCAAAGAGGAGAGGAGAGTCCAGGGCTGCCCTGCAGGTGCTGCTGCTGGGGCAGCACCTCCCAGAGCGTGCAGTGAGAGAAGAGGGACTTTGGGGTGCACTGCCCCACTGGGCTAGGACAGAGCAGAAGGGGCTCCACAGATGAGTGGTCACCAGCTGAGCCCTGCAGGGGGGGTCTGGGAATCGCTGTAGGTGCTAAAACTGCTGAGTTTTCCTCCTCACATTATTCCCTTGAAAGCCACACCTGCTGGAATACAGCTGGTCCAGAGGAAGTGTCAATTCAAGAGCAAATCCCAACCTTGTTTCTGAAAAGTTATGAAGCCATCACTGCCCTCCTGTGTCTGCTTCCAGACTGGGAAGCCTCCTGCTGTGTTTGGAAGTATTCAGCTCTGCTATTTTACTGTATTTACAAGAAAATGCTTAACAAAAAGGAGTTTTAAATTGAAAGAGAGTATTCAAAATTACCACATTTCATTTTTCCTGATCTATCATTCCTTTTTGCTTAGCTGTCTTAATAGGTTTTTAGACTCGGAAAGAAACCCCCACTGATGCATTGAAGCCTGTTGGGATATTAAATCCCAGCTGGGCCCCAGCACCTACAGCCACATTCCAAAGGCATTTTCACCCCTCCACAGTCCTTTCCAAGAGCCCTCAGTGCTGCTGCCACCCCACCTTGGGGTACAGCATCCCTGTGTTGTCCCTGTGCCTGCAGTGCTCCTGCTGTCCCTGGGCACTGAGGAGGCTCTGCAGGAAGCCTGGAGAGCCCAGGAGTCATTTCTTGATCATCCAGCAGCTCCCTGTGCTTCCCCAAACTGGGAATGGAAACAGAGACAGCAGAGGCAGGGATGGATGGATGGATGGATGATGGATGGATGGATGGATGGATGGATGGATGGATGGATGGATGGATGGATGATGGATGGATGGATGGATGGATGGATGGTACAGTTGGACAGCCCAGCAGTGGCAGGGGCATGAAGAGCAGATCCATTTGGAATGTGGTCAGTGGGAGGAATTTGACCCTTGGCACCCTCAGTTCTCCTCAGCAGAGGCCACAGCTTCGTTCTTCTCTTCCAAACTTGCAGCCAGAACACAAATGCTGATTTTTCAACCCAGCTGCACCACTTAGAGCACATTTATTAAAGTCTTTGGGTTTCTATTAAAAGCTGTGGGTTTGCAGGATTTATAAATCAGCTCACAAACCTAAAATTTGGCATGAAGAGCTACGGGCTAGAACAGATTTTTTTAAATGAAATGATTTGGGGACATTTCTAAGTTTTTCTGAATGCAGTTTTTCTCAATGTGATTATAGCTGTCTCTTTGTGCTACTATCATTTCTCAACACACTATAATTTATTAACTTTTTTTTTTTTTAAGATAGAAAATACTTCAGTTCTTACTGTAAAGCAAAATTGCTTTTCTGGAGGAAGAAATCCTTCATAGTACATTTATCCATTAAAATTCCAGGCTGGTAATTTTAGCAATTTGGTTAAAACGACCTCATATCTGGCAACTTTTCCTTTAAGATCAACGAGATACCAGCCCGAGTAAACAAAGTCATTATCTGCCTGTCTGAAACAGCTGGATAGATGACAGTGGCCACTTGATCACCACCAGCCATTTGTCAATGCCCAGGTTTTTAAGTCCATGGTGATTAGGCAAAGAAGTGCTGGCAGGAATTCCATCATACCTTTATCCTCCAGGAGAGCAATCAATAATTTGACATTTATTTCCCTAACTACTGACTTCAGATCTCCCTGGTCCAAGCTTGTGCTGCTCAGTTTTAGATGTCCATCCTGAATGTGCTACAGCCATTCTGTATTTGCAGTCCTCCTTTTTCTTGGGCAAGTTTTAGTCAAAGGTACTTAAATGCTGCTTTCTGTACTGAGTTCCTTTTTATTAGCTGGGTGACATCCAGTCAGACCATTTCCAGTGACCTCTGTTTTGCATTTTCTAATTTTATGTGAAGTCTTTGGTAGAATTTAGAACTTCCTTTAATAGATGTGAAACTGCTGGCTTTAAAAAACCAGGACATCTAATAGCAATTGATTTTTATGATGTCTGTAGAAACCAACACCTGGACTTTTGCTGCAATGCTGGGAGGGAATGAGGGTGGAATTATGAGCTTTGAAAAAGCTCAAGGTGAGAATCCTCCATTTGCTTGTGACCAGTGCAGCAGCCTCATCCTTGACACAGAGGATTCTTCACAAACTTTGCAGCACTTGGTAAAAGTGAGATTTGTTTTCACTTCATGAACAATTCAAAAACTCAGACACAAAGCTGGCATTGAAGCCCTGAGAGTTCTGTGTGTGGTCCTGCCAAACACCCTCTGGGCAAAGCAGGTCCTCAGCATCTGAAACCTGGTCTGTGGCTCAGCAATGAGAGCTCTGATGTGAGGACACAGGTATGGAGGTATGTAATCTCTATTTATCTGCTTTGGAAATTTTTGGTGCAGTAATTCTGTGGCAAAAGTTCACTTGAGTTCATGTCTGATACTCCTCGGTAACCTGCAGCATCATTACTGGTTGGTGCTGCACATGTCATGAGAAAAAAGGCCAAACCTACTTGTAGGAGCTCATAAGCAAAGGTCAAGGTTTGGCTTCACTTAAACTCACAGTAAAATATCTCTTGACTCCAGTGGTTCCAGCATTTCCCCCGAGCTGGCTTGCCAAGCTCTCTCTCGTGGGAAGAGCAGTCACTTGTGGCAAAGTGCTGGGAGTTAAAAGCCTGCACTGGGATGCTGGAGCCTCCTCCTGAACCTCAGAGCTGCAGATCCACTCCTGGGGACCTTGCACAGAGATGAACCTCAGCCCTACAAGCTCCTGCTGGCTCCTGGCACAGGCTTGGGGACAGGACTGGCAGGGCTTGGATCCCCCAGTCCCTGTGTCCAGCTGCCTTTTACTGCAAACACCCGGGCACATAATCCCTCAGAGAGCTGATCAAACTCCATTTTACAGTAATCAGATTTCTTTGTCCCATTAGTCTTCCTGGGAAGCTATTCCAAAATCTCACTGATCTGATGGTAGAAATCTAATTTCCAGCTTCGATGCATTCATGGCCAGTTCATCCTCATTTGTTCTGGAGCCAGCTCTGTCATCTCACTTAAATAGCTCTCCTCCCTCCTCGTGTTTACCTTGCTGTATTTATAGATGGCAATCACGCTCCCCCTCAGCATTCATTTTGCCAGATAAAAGCAGCCAAGCCTTTTTTCAGTCTCTTCTTGTAGGCTCCCCCTTATCCTCCCACTTGTTTTCCTCCTGCCTGTGTTCCAGGCTGTGCTCCACTGGCACAACCACCCAGCCCCAAACACGCTGGGGAGGGTTTAGTGCCTCCTCTGGTGCTCGTTTCTCAGCAGCTTCAGTGGTTCACCTTCAGGACCTGAGCAGTGGCCAAATGTGTCTGGCAGAGGGGAATGAGGAGGTGAGATCCTTCCTGCTGCTGAAGCCTGGCCCTGCTCCCATGCTGTGCAGACAGACCCAAGTCACAAACTGTCCCCAGTGCAGTGCTGGGCCCTTCAGCTCCTGCTAAAGCCTCACCCACCTCCTTCCTTCCAGAGGTGCCACCCTGGGAGCTGCAGCAGGGTCAGTACACAGTGCTGGGAGCCCCCAGGCAGGGATCCTGGGGATGGGAGAGGGATGGGAGAGGAGAGCAGGAGAGAAATAGGAATTATATGTGTAGAGCTGGGGGAGAAAAGAGAATAAGAAAAGGGAAATAAAAAAGATAATAGAGTGGAGAGATCACCAAGAAAAGAGGGGAGGAAAGGCAACAGACAGAAAGAAAGGAGAGAAGGGCAGGGAAGCACAGGAGAGAAAACTCTCCTCAACCCTCCTCAGACTGGAGCAGGGCTCCCAGCTGTCCTGCCTTTGTGCTTGGCCCAGGCTCTGAGAGAGGAATGGCTCCAGCCCAGCACCTCCAGGCCTGATCTCCGTGGAGCACAGGCAGGGTAACACATCCCAGGCTCTGGCTCAGCACTTCAGACATTCCTCTGCCAGTGGTTTTTTTTTTTCATTTTGCATCTGTGCTGGTTCCTTTGTGACCCCAGCTGGCACTATAAAGAAATGAATCCTCCAAGTACAACTTGTGCACATTTCTCTGCAGAAAGTGAGAATGGTGCCAGGCAAACTGATTTGGAAATGAACTCGTTAGGGCAGCTATTAGGGCTTTATATGCTCCTTTGTCTTACTTGGCTGCAGAGCTGCAGACAGACAAAGTGTATTTTTGGCCATCCTCAGCTATTCAGCACTGGAAAGCATTCTCATTAATAAGTGAGATGGTGGGAGATCTAAAGGAAATATTAGGCCATATATTTTGATAAATACCCTGAAAATACCAGTTCTATTGGTCTGTCAGTGATAATCAGGACAACCTGACTGACTACAATGGCCAGAGCTGCAGCAGGGGGAGCAGCTTCCAGGTGAGTCCCAAAGCACCACTTGGGGATTAAACCTTTCCAGCAGCTTAATTTTTGAAGTAGTTCTGTGAGAAGGTGGCACTGCAGGCTGGGAATCCAGGATAGGTGCTGGCTTTGACCTTTTCTGAATTCATTTAAATTTCTGCAAAAGGATTAGTGGTCCAGATGGACACTCATCCTAAATTTGACATTATGAGCATTTGCACTTTCAATTTGGGGAGCAAAAATTCATGATGCAAGGGGACCATCTACATCAAAAAACATATTTACACATCTGTCTAAACATTTCTCTGCGAAATCTCTGGAGCCAGCCTTTTTATTACATTTTAATGAGATTTTCTTTTAACAACCAAGAAATTACTTACAGGAGCACATGTAGAGATATTTTTGCCTGTCCTGTACAATACTGTCTTTTTTGCATTAATCTTGTTCATATGGCATTGCAGTGAATAGTTGCATTTGGATTAAGGTGACACAGCCTGAAACACCATCATTTTTAAAGCTGACAACCTTGATGAAATCAACTGCATTTCCTTTCCCCCCTGCTCTCTCTGCTTTGCCCCACTTGGGCTTATTAAGGCTCCAAAGGAAGAGCTGTTTTACCATTTGCCATATCTAAATTTCCTGCTAAAGGGCTGAATTGAGTCACAGTGTTGCTCATGAATGGTCTGAGGGAATCAATTGCAACAAATGATAAGGAAGGTGCTCCTGGATGTTCCAGTGATAGGGTTGGAATAGCTCTGCTGGAGAGCCAGGAGCTACAGCAGAGCTCCCAGAATGTCCCTGCATGAGTCAGGACAGTCCCCAAAAGCACCCCAGGTACTTCTTGCATCTTTCTGCTTGCCTGTGTCAGCAGGGAATTTGTGTGTCTGATGTGGGAAACAATGAAACAGCAAAGTGAGATTACTGATTAATGCTTCATTGATTTACTGGAGTTGTGTCAATGTAATTATATTTATTATTTATCTCTTCTGAGAAGCAAACATAGCTCAGAGTTGCTAAGACACCAAGCCTTGCTGACCCAGACAGGCATGAGACTCCAGTTCCCATTCCCAGAGACTGGGAAGATACAGGGAGGGGAAATCCAACCTTTCAGTGTCTGGGGTGTCAGGAGTGCTACCCTGGAGTTTGAAATAATGCTGGCAGACAACAGGGCCTGAGAGACATTGCTTTGGTTGATCTCCTTGAACTGATAAGAACATTGCTGCAGTGGGGTGGGGTAATATCTACCTTACAGGAGCTGTTTCCATCCAGATTACTGGGAAAGAAGTGTGAAGTCACCCCACATGAGAGAGTGTGGTAGCTTGGATTGGAAAAACAATGAACACTGCTGCTACCTTGGGATATATCTGGGAAGAAAACAAGTCATCACAAAATACTTTGGAAGCCACAACAGTTCTTAAGAAACTGAAAACATGGTAGAGACAATCTAGTTTAGGAATCTTTGTTGGAGTACTGGGTGTTCTAAAACATCTGCAGATGCAATCTATCCTGCATTATGGTGTGAAGCTCTTGACTATTAGCATTAAATATAAGAGAAAAAAAAAAGCAAAATATTTAAATAATACAGTGTTATCTTCTTGAAGATGTTATAAAGTCATTCCTGACAGTCCAGCTGCTTTGCAGGTGAGGGGAGGGAGGCAAAACTCAGGAAATGCATGGGCTGCAACACAGCTGCCTCCTCAGTTTAACCTATGGAAGAGCCCCTGAGCAGTCTTGCAGTTGAAACAAATGAAACCCTTTTGTTACAAAACCAGGAGTAATGTTAGAAATCAAGGTGCTATAACTGTACTGAGGAGTCCAAAGTGCTTTACACTGTGTGCAAAGGCTTTTTAAAAACCAAAGCTGGAGCCCTGAAAGGCAAACCTGGGCAGTTATATTGTATGCTCAGAGACATTTTATCTATTTCCTCAATTTCAGTTATAAACACATTTACCAAACAGAATAATTTACCAAGAAAGGCATCATATTTATACTGGCAGTTCTAATGAAAACATCAATCCCAGTCTGGTTCCAGCTGCAAATGGATACATATTTCAAAGTACCATCAGGAGAAAGGATGGAAAATTTCAACTGGAGCAGCATCACTTAAACAAGGAGGCCCTGTAAGGAGCAAATGAATGGGCTTTACTAAAGCATGGGCTCAAACTGCAGGCAGAGAGGTTGGTTGTGGGGAACACCTTCCTGTCAAAGGGCAGTGAAGTGCTGGGGTGGCTGCTTGAGCCCATCACCACCTTTACTGAAGGCTGGCAGTGATGGGTGAGGAAGGCCAGGGACCTGGCTGGCACTGGGGTCCCCTGCCACCATCACCCTCCCCTCCTTGGCCTCTGTGCTCGCCTCACTCTGAACATGCACTTTGCTTTGCTGACATCTTGTGGAGATCTAGACTGGGCTTAATTTACTGCAGAATCTGCTGTTTCCAAGAAGTGGGTTTATCTGCAGGGTGTCTCTTACATAAGGGCTCAGGGCCTGGGGGAAGCTGCTCCTGCGTGTGCAGCTCTCACCCAGTGCTTCTTTCCTGCTGAAACACGCAAAGGGGTTTTCGAGGTCGGTTCTGTTTTGTGGGAAGTGCAGAGCCTTTGAGTCCCAGCTGTTTTCCAGAGTTGCTGCTAACAATTTAGATCAGGATGTGATTCCAGAGCTGAAGTCTTTGCACTGAACATCTGTCAGCCAGGCTGCTGGGGCCCTGCCATCTCCCCCAGCTACAACTCTGTGACATTTACAATCAAACCAACAAGAAACACATCTCTCTTGGGGTCAGCCAGTGGGAATTGGGGCTGGAACCCACCCCTCATGTCAGTGTGTGCCCCTCAGCAGTACAGCCTTGAGCCTGCTCAGGGGGCTTGGCTCAAGGGCCCATCCTCCCTCCCCACAGCCCATGGTCCCCGTTAAACATGGACACTTGGATCTGTGTCCTGCTCTGAAAGTGTTGGTGGCATCAGCTCTGCCTTCCCCCTTCCCTTATGCACTGGCTGTGGGCAAGGACCAGCTGGAAGGAAGACCCAGAACCCTCTGGCTCTGCTGTGGGATTTGAGGTGCACCGATGTCACCAGGAGCCACCTGAGACAAGGCGAGTTCTCACCCAGCTCTGCTGGCTGGAGCTTGTTTTCTGCACCCCAAATGAGCTGAAATAAAACTCCACCAGAGTGCTCTACTACTTAGCACAGTGTTGAATTAATGAGCCTGAGCTTGTACACGTCCCCCAAAATCCTTTTCTTCCCCGCCTTGCATGCAGCACCCTGAACTCAGAATTACTCCTTCTTCCCTTTGGTCGATACTTAAGTAGCCACCCAGGCTGATTTACCTTGATAGCACAGTCCATTTTCTACACATTTATTCATGAAGCTCTTGTAACTGCTGGCTGGAAATACATCAAATTCAAATCTAATGCTATCCGCATTTAAAAAAACCCCAACCCACAAAAAAATCTCTCTCTTCCCAAAGGTGAGAATTTTATTCTGCTCTGAACAGTAAGGAAAGATTTAAATGCCTAAAGGAAAGGGAATTAGACTGAGCTCCTGCTCTGAGCCTGGGCTGTGGGGTGCCACAGAGAGATCAGTCCCCATCCTGCAGGACAGTATTGTGGAAACTGGGCACCAGCCCAGCCACAAAAAAGGGAATAAGTGAGCACTCTGCAGTAAATAGAGACCCAGACTTCTCAACTGCTAAATGGAACTGCTTCCCTCTCTTTGTGTGGGTCTTCTCTGCCCACACAGTGTCAGGGAGACGGCTGAAGGCTCCAAACAGGAGGGTTCAATCTGCCACCTCCCACCACCCATCATCTGCAGATCATTTCTGGAAGTGTCTTGTCTAGCCTTCAGGATCCACGATGCTTTATTTGTGTCAAGCTTTGCTTAGCTCTTGGCTCTCAGCAGAGGATTCACCATACCAGAAAGTTTGCTAAGACCTTGATAAGACCTCAAACATCACTTCAGCCCATAGCCAGGTCTTTGTGAAAGTCCCACTAAGAAATCTCTGCTGCTCTCCAGCACTACCACACAGTTTTCCCTTCTGGCCCCATCTCCTTGAACTAAACAACCTGCACTTTAAAATCTTTTTTGGATGTACTGCACTGCTCTCATGCTGGGGAGCACCATTTTGATTTCAGGCTTATTTGGGGAAGTTTGCTCTTGGATCCATGTGCTGTGGATAAGCCCTCCCAGCACAGGTGGTTTTCTTCTCCTCTGGCTGCTGGGCAAAGTGTGTGTTTTGCTGCCACATCCTTCATCCACAAATGCAAAAGAGTCCAAGGGCTGCCCAGGGGGTTCCCCTTCCCCGTAATCTCTCTCACACATATGCACGGATTATCAGCCTCACAAGAGCTGAGGATGTAAAGACCAAAAACATCCTCCAGAAATAAATGTGCTGGATGAAATTGCTGCCTCCAGGAGCTAGGGCTCTGTGTATGTGACTCTATTCAGAAACACCACCACCATTACCCAAATAAGAGTAAACAGGCAAAGTAACAACTGGTAATTCAAGAGAGCCATAATGTTACAACCCACAGAGGGCTGGATGCTGCAGCCATCCAGGTGGAATTCTTGCCAAAGTACCTGGGTTTACATGGGATTATATCCATTGGACAAGTACATCTACATGGTATTCTGCCCTTAATCCACAAGCAAAGCTGCAGGTGAAGGTTGGAATCCCTGTTCCCTCTGTGCAATATTGCTGTTGTCCTTCAGCACCCTCAGACACACACGTGTTGTCTTGCCAGCCACATATTCCTTTTCTGTGAGCTTGTCTCAGTATGCACCTCTCCACTTTCTGCTGAGGAAGGTGCACATCAGCACTTTTCCTGCCTCTCTGCTCTGTGGAAGAGAAGCAGCATTGGTAAGGCCAAACTTAGTGCAGTTACTGAAAGTCTCAGTAGGGGAATGTACTGGAGGACAGTCAGGATTTGGCAGGGAGTTTTCAGAAGCTCTTGTCTAGGATTTGTAAATGCCCTTCTAAAAAGGGCAAAACCCAAAACTTGAAACAATGCTGGTACCTGCAGGCAATTTTTAATGAGCTGAAGATGTAGCAGAGTGTTTCTATCTTCTTAATCTTCCTCTGCAAGCTCAGATGGCAGAGTTTTCCAAGGGGAGGAAGAAGAAAACTGTCCCTGTGACCTCCAGAAAGAGATGCCTGACCCCACTCTGCTGCAGCTTCCTGAGTGATACAATTTCTATGGCTAGAAGGACTGCACAAAGAAAGTAAGAGGACAGAAAAGGCCCAGTCTCTGCATCCCCATCACTGACTGAGAGGAACAGGAAAGAACCATTATCCAATTTCTTGCTAGAGAAGCCCATGAAACCCCCTGACCTGGTGCTGTTTGAGTCTGTGAGAACCTGGTATTCAGGGTTTTTACAAACTGACCTGACACACAGCAGCAATGCCACAAGGGCCAGAACCAAACTCCCAGCCCAAGGACCAAAAGAGATCCCAGGTTCAGTGCAGATGAGGGATGTGATCCCTCAGCTATTTAGGATGTATCCAGGAATTCAGCCACCTCCAAAATACTTTTGTTCCTCATGTACTTAAGTATCATATGGCATCAGGAGCTCTGGGAAAGGTGGCTGCACCTGAGAGGAATGTGAAGAACATCTGTTTCTTACCCAAGTGGGCAGCTTAAGCAAGAGCCAGCAAAGCTAAAATTCAAAATTAAGAAGGAACGAAAGAAGATCCATGATAATTTCTCCCCCCATTTGTAGCTGTCAGAAGAAGGAATGCTCTACTGAGTGGTCTAGATATGAATCCAGTCAATGGTGCTCAGCAGAGAGTCCGTGATGTGGGACACACCATGGCAGGAGAATGTCCCTGGCATGAGAACTGAAGTCCCTGTGCCATGAGGAGCTCCATGATTAGCTCCAGGCATTACAACAGCCAGGCATTACTGTCATTGGCTTAATGGGAGAGGCTCCTTCCAGGCACATCCTTGGCAGGGAAGTCTATGAAAAGCTTCCAGCTGTGCCACCCTGAGACAGCAGAGAAGCCAAGAGGCCTTGTACATTTAGAGTAGAAAGCAGAAAGAAAAAGCCACTGCAGGCCTGGGGAAGCAGAGCTGCTGGGCCAACCTCTGCCTGCCCCAGGGGCTTGTATTTACTTGGACTTGGAGTTTCAGCCATTTAAAAGGAAGAGAAGAAGTCAGAGGGCAGTAAACCCTGAGAAGATCCCCACTGAGACTGGAGAAATCAGAAGGAAGTAAAGCCATCTCCTGCCTGGCATTGTCCCTGATAATGGCCAGAGAGAATTGAATAAGAATGACAGCGTTGAAAAGGAGATCACATCCTCCAAAATTCAGATAATCTGTCAAGAAAAGCTGTCCTCCACAGCAGTAGCAGAAGATAGAAAGAAGGAAGAATGCTTTGATCCTGAAGAGCCTTCCTCTTCCTCTCTCCTGTTTTCCTGAGCTCCTGGGAAGACAATTCCCACCAGCTGTCTACATGACAAGGACTGCTCTGCCCACAGCAGAGAGTGACAACAAATAGACACCTCAAATCCCAAACTGCAACACAGACAAAACCAAAACCTTACGTCTGACCCAGCCAATCCCATTCCTCAATCACAAAAAGGCTTCCCAAGGTTTCACAAAGGGAAACATCTCTGCACCACAACAGGAATGCACGACACAAAATTCCATGCAGCATATTTCCTGCCTAGGTATATCCCATACCAACTTCCACACAGAAAGCAGTTTAAATAAGTTTTATATTTTCTTTCCTGTCCCATTTGTGTGTTTAGAGATCACGGTATTCTGAGGAAGAATGGAAGTGTCATTATTTTGAGGCTCAATAACACGTTACACATCACAGAAACTTGTATTTCCCCAACAGACAGGAATATGAGTCTGGACTTGATTAACATAAAAAGACCCTTACCAGAAAGTGAGTAATCTGTATTAGTCATCCTCATGGCTGGAGTGTAAGATACACTTGGCATGTCATGGCCCTTCTCCTTCTGTTTCCGTCGATACCACACAAAGAGTGCCAGCAAGACCATAATAATTAGAAGGAGAATAATAATTCCAATGATTGCTCCCACTGAGTGCCTCTCTGATCCAAGAGCAGGGCTAATTTTAGTATAGGGGTTTAATTCTTCCATCATAAGAGCCGCTGTTAAAAGTAATTCATAACACACTGTAAATTGAATCGTGCATTTCATTTTTGAAACACTGTTTTTTTTTTAAGGCAAATACATCATTGGAGAGGGGGGGAGAGAGAGGGAGAGAGGGATTTTATAGAGAGAATTCCACTGTACCTTGGTCACATCGGATTCCTTTGAAGCCTGGACTGCAGTAGCAGGTGCCTGTGACGTGGTCACACGTTGCATTGTTCATGCACTCACACAATTGTTTGCAACCATAACCAAATGTTCCTGGAGAGCACTCTGGGGAGCCAAAGGAAAACATTGGAAAGAATTCTACTGTGTTTGGGAATGGGCACAACACTTGCCATGGGAAACTCAGCAGAGAAGTCTCCCTGGTTTTAGGGTCTCTAGGATAACATCCTAATGTGAAATTATTATTAGTCTAAAGCAGGAGCTAAATGTATTCTATGTGCAGTTTGTTACTTATTAAGCTGTAACTTTCTGGAAAATTCATAGAATGAAATCAATGATAGGTGAAAAGGCTTTAGAAAACTTGATGTATATTACAAATTCAGAGTTTAACAGAGCTCAGAAGCTGTAGACAACAGAGCTCAGCACTCTTCACCAACCTACCTCTTTTTTCATTTTCGTGGGAGGGGTTGCAAAGAAAAGTTTTAATGAACCTTTACATGAACCAAACAGCCTTTACCAAACAAACCCCACATGCTTTTCTACTCATCCCTACCAGTGCCAGGAGGTGAATAGAACATTGCAGGTGGAATTTCAGAACTGAGCATCTGAATGGTTTGGTTTGCCCTGCTTTGGTGTCAGGAGTCCTGATACAGAAGGAATTTCTATCCTGTCTTTGTGTTTCTATCAAAGACAAAATGATTGAATGTCCAGCTGAGAAATTTATTCATACAATTACCATGATGGGCTATTACAATGAAACTCTAGGCAGCTTACTGTACTTCTGGAAGCACTATTCAAGAATAAATTGAAAGAAACAATGTCTGTCACATCCCATTTATTTCCATGGAGAAGCTCCATTACTGAAAACATGCACCCTTGCTATGATCCTGTGGAATATATTGTTCAAGATGTGACTCCTTGTGTGTCACTGCAAATGTTTTTTATTGCATGACAACACCTCCCCAATGTCAGTCTCAAAGTAGCTTCTGGTAGCCAAAATTTAATATTAAGTAGAGAACCATAGCCAGTATCTGTTTATTGATTTGCAGTGTGTATTAAAATTGTATCTTTAATCTGTTGGTACTCAAAGAAAGAAAAAAATTATTACAATTAATGCTCATTCTTTTATTAGACTGCAGCCTACTTAAAATGAATAAGGCCTAAATTTTGGGACTGCACCACAGAAATGATGCTTGCAATTAAGCATTTCATCTGCAATGCAGTGTGACTGCCCATTCAGCAGGATTTGGAGAAGGAAGGAGCCATAATGAAGAGATTAGATTAAACAGTAGAAAAGCAAGTAAATAAATACATTTGTAGTTTGGATAGAAAAGAAAGCCTCAGGCTTTATACAGGGGTCAAATCATAAAGCAGCTCCTTGTATAAAATCTGCTATTGTGCAGTTCTTTGTGGGATTCTTTAGTTTCCTATTTTGATTGTGGCTGCAGTGAAGGGTGTCCCCAAATTCCAGAAAGTTGGCCACTTATGGAGTTACAATGGTGCCATGTGCAATCCCCCACGAGCACACAAATTTGGCCCTGAGATATTCACTTTGCTGAATGCAAGTGTGTGCAAAAACATATTTATGAATTAAGTTACACGCACAAATACTTCCATAAAGATCCACGTAGCAAGCTACAGTTGAAAAGCCTGCCCTTGCAAATCTGGCAGGAATGTTATTACCTTACTGACAAAAGAAGTGAGGGAACCCTGTGGAATTAAAGCCTTGGGAAGATGAGGTGGATTTCACCTGTGTTTAGAATCCCAGTAAGTGTGTGAGGATTTCCCTGTGAATTACTGCACTGGACAAACAAGTAATTATCCAGTTACAGCACATCCAATTTCCAGGACCCTCATTCTGTGTTCTTTAAAGAAGCCATTTGGCACAGCCTGCTAAATATTCCAGTGGGACATAGACAACAATTCCAGTAAGACATTCCAGATCCCTTGCAAGGGAATTGAGATTCATTGGGAAACACTTACTCACTGCTCAAGCTAAACACAGACCCTTCCCAAAACGGCAAGCAACCTTGTTTCCCTTGATCTGCTTTCACTGTAAAGATGAATCTTTATTTGGTCCATGTCTACATCATAACTTCTGTGGAAAAGCCCCATATCCCCAATATTCTTTGGAAGGCAGAGAGCAGAAAGAACTTACTCCTTTTACTGCTTCTGTCTTCATGCATTGGGCAACCTGGGGCTGGGGGGAACCTGCTCTCAGCAGCATTACCAAGGCCTGAGGCAGCTTTAGGGCTGGGTGTGTATTAATCAGGTACAAGTTGTTTGGGAAGGCCCCATTCAGTCAGCACTGAGTGCAGTGATTTGCTTTCTCTCACCTAACTTTAGCCGAGGAATGAAAGGCCCAATTTGCAGGGATTCACTGAGTTTCTTTATGCTTAGACTGCCCAGTTCTCCAGAGGTGCCCGCTCCTCCCTATGGATTGTATAAGGTGCCTGGGGTTATTGTCCTGCTGACATCAACACCTCATGTAAGAGCCTGTTTGTGCAAGAATTCTGAAATACACCCCCTCTCTGGAGAAAGGACTGAGGTCACTGGTACTCACTCTGCTCACACTGTTTGCCTGTAAATCCTGTCCTGCACGTGCACTGCCCAGTGATGTGGTCACAGTCGGCTCCGTTCTGGCACTGGCACACGTTGGCACAGTTCTTTCCATAAAAAGCAGCTGGGCAACCTTTCAGCAATCAGAACAGGGAAAGAGTAAGAAATAAGCTGAAAGTCAAACTCAGATGTGTTATCAGCACAAAGTATGTGGGTGTATAAATCTATGGATTTTCAGCCTCTGTATATTTAATGACATTTATTTGATGGTCTAAATGCAGAGATACTGTGACAGCCAATTTTCTTGAAGTAATGTTTCTCATCTTTACAGAATTGCCTCTTAAGTGTTTCGGAAGAATGAAAACTTGACCCATCTATACAAACTACATTTTCAAGAAGTGAAAGAAGATGCTAAACAGAAACTCTCTGGAAGACCAGGGATCAATCAATTACTTGCAAGTGAAAGAACCTTCTTAAAAGGCTCTCCAGAGCTGGATCTCCTCTTTCGTACCGGTAATTTGGCACTAGGGTGAGAAATCTATTAACATTTTCCTAAATCCAACCACAAATACTGGGGCATTAACAAGCAGGGACACTGACTGTGCAAATTCTAACAATGAATCAATAATCTAAACGATTTCCCCCTCCTTTACCGAGTGCCAAAGGCATAAAAAACCTTGGAAAGCTTCAGGACTATTTTCTTAGGGGTGATGTGAGGTTATCAGGAGTAAGGAGCATGTGGGTTTCCAGGGAAAGCTGCAATACTTGGAAGAGACACGAGGTAGCAGCACATACTTTGACAGATTCCCTGTCTCTGAAAGGCTTACGCTGAGTGCAGTAGAGCCCCGTCCAACCATGGCTACATCTACATTCTCCATCGTAGGGGCTGCACAGTGCTCCGTTGTGGCAGTTGCATGAATGAAAGCAATCAGGGCCCCAAAACCCAGTGGGACAAGCTATGAAAATAAAAAACATTTGTCAGCTGGCAAAAAAGAAAGCAATGATACTGTGTTAGTGCTGTGGAGGAGCAACAATAAAGGGAGAACCTGTGAGACATCAGCAAAGGCAGAACCTCGCAGTGCTGAGGTTGGCAGTGACTCCTGGACAGTGACCAATCCTTCCTGGCCACTGGCTGCTCCTTCCAAGCCACCAATTGCTTGCCAAACCCTGGTGCCACCCTGTAACCTCTCCCTGGCACAGGGATTTCTCCCAGCAGGTCAGTGAAGGGGATTCTGCCCCTCTGCCCTGTTCAGGTGAGACCCCACCTGCAGAGCTGCCCTCCAGCCCTGGGGAACAGCAGCAGAAGGATTTGGAGCTGCTGGAGCATGTCCAGAGGAGGCCACAGAGATGATCTGAGGGCTGGAGCCCCTCTGCTCTGGAGCCAGGCTGGGAGAGATGGGAATGTTCCCCTGGAGAGGAGAAGGCTCCAGGGAGAGCTCAGAGCTCCTTGCAGGGCCTAAAGGTGCTCTAGGAGAGCTGGAGAGGACTTGGGACAAGGGGTGGAGGGACAGGACACAGGGAATGGCTTCCCACTGCCAGAGGGCAGGGCTGGATGGGATATTGGGAAGAAATTCCTTCCTGGGAGGGTGAGGAGGCCCTGGTACAGGGTGCCCAGAGCAGCTGTGGCTGCCCCATTCCTGGAAGTGTCCAAGGCCAGGTTGGACACTGGGGCTTGGAGCCACCTGGGATAGTGGAGGTGTCCCTGCCATGGCAGGGGTGCAATGGGATGGGCTTCAAGGTCCTGTCCAACCCAAAGCACTGCAGGATTCTGTGATTCCATGATCCTCTGAGTGGGGCAGGAGGCAGGATCAGGTCTTTGCTGCAGTGAACCAGTGACCCTCAACACGACCCCACTCTGTGCTGTGGCCACTCTCCCTGCCTCACTGGCAGGATCTATGAGGACAATTTAGGCAGGGTTGCAAGATATGGAGGTAATTTAATTTTCTTTTTGACGTGCTGGAATTCTTGCATAATAAAGCCCAGCTATTCAGGTTTATTTTCCTATGCAATCAACCACTAAAATTACCACATTCATTTGAAGCACAGAGTGCTACTCCAATCATGTAAAAATGTAAAGAAAACTTCTTCCAGTATGAATTCCCATCCACAAATTCAGATTGCTTTTGTTGTTGGGGGCTAATATTAAATTAAAATCTCCAGGTCTGTTTTATATTTCAACAAGTACAATATTAATACATTAAAAAAAGTTATTTTAAGCCTCCCTCCAAAAATGAATGCAGTAAGTTACAGTTATTAGTGCCAGACTAAAAGATCCAAAATTATGATAGCCCTTCAATATAACAACTATATTTTTGCTTTAAAAAGCACTTTCCATTGCTTCCTGCTAAAGACATGAATTAATAAGGCATGGTTCCCAGGAAACCTGAAAGTACAGACACCAGGCCTATTTCCATGGATGCCAATGGCTTCATGGATGATAAATGGAAGTTTCTGGCATTTGACAGACACCTCTAAAGCCAGAATGAGTGGCCAAAAAAACCCTGCCATGACGTAAATCAAACAAAAGGTCACTGGACTCACACAATGTAAAGCTGAGCAGGATTTGGCCTGAAGTGTTTGTGCTATAAGCAACCAGAAATACTTTTCCAATGCCTTTCTAAGGCAGAACTGCAGGGGCTGTTAGTGAATCCAGAACTGGCTCTGGAGTTGGAGCTAAAATTATCTCCTGTGCAGCTCCAAGTGCAGGTCATTCCAGGTTAACGGGAGTGCAGGGCTGGAAGTAGCCCGGCAGGGGAGGCCAGGTGCCCACGGGAGCCTGCAGGGGGACGGGGTCACCTTGGGAGAGGTTCCCTTTGTGTGCAAGGAGTAACTGAGCAAAGAGCCACGTCCCCCTCTGCTCATCCAGAGCACAGAGCGCCCACAGCCAGGTCCTGCCTCCCAAACTGGTCCTGCTGACCTGGCCTGCCTCGCTCTGCAAGGAAAACCATCTTTTTTCAAGGTTAACAGACACTAACAGACATTTCCCAATTAGATGGTTAAATATAATGAGGAATATGTGCAGCTTTCTGTCTTTTTTTCCTTTTTTTTTTTTCTCCTGTTTTTGAGTGACAGCAATATTCTGCCTGTGGAAGACACACAATAAAAGCAAAATTACAGCCGTCTGTTTTTATCCAATTCCTGCTTTATCACTTGGAGTTTAATATATTTTACTCTGGAATGCTGTCTAATATGCTAGTTCTATCCTGAATATGAAGTAACATTTCTGAATGATCAGATATTGCCTCCCTCTGTGATCTAGCTTCAATTAAGGGATGCTCTCAGGAAATGACACTTTGGGATCAGCAAATGCCAATCTTCTACCTGGGCAATTTTCAGAAAGAAATCCTTCATCCCTACAAGGCCACATTGACTTTTGCAATTAAATTACATTTAATAGAAATATTTCAGCTGCCTAATTTCTCAATTCTAGGGATTTGGTACATGAAAACATTTACTGGTTAATAATGTCTAAATGTAATAGCTGAAAGAAAATGATTTCAAAAATAAATAAAAAGGAATCCAGCTAGAAATTAAAAGGGAGCATGGAGCTTTCTTTTCTGATAAGAGCTTGTGACCTCCCTTTCCTGGAATAAAAGCCAGTCAGGGCTTCTGCAAATTCCAAATACAGAAACTAATTCAATCCAAAGCTAACTTGGATTAATTAAAAGAAATCAGCTTTAAAGAGAGTAAGGCACTAGCTGCAATACAACAGAGATTTCCCCAGAATGTGTCTTTAACTTTCAGAAAGCACTAAACAAACACAAAGATGGGATCTTTGAAGGCAGAGGAGGAAAAATGCCCCTTTGCTTACTCTGGGAGCAGTCCATGCCTATCCAGCCCGGGAAGCACTGGCAGGAGCCATCGATGGGATTGCAGGTCCCGTTCTCGGTGCACTGGCAGACCTCGGCACAGCCCTTCCCGAATTTCCCACTGGGACACACTGAAAGCACAAGGTTCTTTACTGCAGGCTCTTCAAAAGGAATGTGAGGGAATCACAGGACTCAACATTTAGCAGTTACAGATAAAATTAATTACAATGTTTTTTCTTTGATGAAGCAAAATTCCTCTGGAAAGCAGGAAAAGGCAGAAAGTATTCGAGCCCATTTTGCTTGCATGCCAGGAGTAAAAACAATAGGAAAAAGCCATATCAAAATCCATTTTTCTGCTGGAAAATGAAGCTAATATAGTCACAAGATTGCAATTATTGAAGGGCAGTATGGAAGGATGACAAGAGGAGAGACAAAAGAGAGAAGAGGGGTCACCAGGAGAGGAAGAGAACAAGAAAAACTTAGGAGAATTCAGTGAGCAGCAGCCACAAGTGAGTAGCTGGGACTGATCTGGTTTCCAAGGATTTTTTACTATATATATTTATATATGTTATATAGCTGTTTGAGAGCTATTTAACAGATGTGCTGCATCCCAACAAAATCAGCACCTCTCCCTGTGTGCCCACCTAAGTGAAGTTGGAAGAAAAGAAACTCTAAATTTTTTTGCAGAGTTGTCTTTTCACATGCTAAGCACAGTGACAGGAAACTAATAGACATGTAGATCTTCAACCTCCCACCAAATTATTGGAAATCTTTAACGTTAAAGTTGATGGAAAGCTCTGCTTAGTAACGAATGAAATGTTTCATTTCTGGGCTCTTATTGGCTGTGTTCCCTGACAAAAACAGATGTATTTTCAAAACAAGATAAAACATACAGTCCATCTTTGCAAAGAGTATAACAAATGGAACTGGACTTGTATGCTGGTAAATAATAGCAATGTCAAAAAAGTGATTAAGGCACTTCCCTGAATTATGCAGCTGTTTTACCACTTCAGCCTCTCTCACTTTCTCAAAAGTAGTCTCTGCAGGTGACCTCAATCTATCCTGACTGTGAATCAGCCACAGATTGAAATCCTGAGCTGTGATTCATTGGCTTTTATATAATATGCCATCCTCTGCTCTTACAACAGCAGAGTATTGTTTCCTGCTTGTGTTTCTATAGACTATGGACTTATCTGTAGCAGTGGATAAAGTTGGGTTTGGTTTTCACACTGTGAGCTAAACACAACTGTTCCTAAGTGAAGAGATAAAACTGAACACAATACACAGCCAGGATGGAGAGAATACACAAAGAGAGAAGGAAAGCAGAGCCCTCCTATCAGACACAGCAAAAACTGAACTGGTCTGTCAGCCCAGGCTCTTGGACAGGCCACACCATTATTCCCTTCCAGCTCCAGGCACTGTTTTATGGCATCTTTGAGATGGAGATAGGCAACACCACCTCAGTGAAGGCTGGGGTTTGTATGCACAAAAAATTTAATTCTCAAAGGACTTCCTTAGAAGAGGAGCTGATTTGTTCTGCACCACAGAGCACTGATGGATCAGGGCAAGATCTGTGATCCAAACAGAGCTGCTGGCAAAGGGACCAGGTCACACTTTGGTGCACACAGGCAGAGCTGGCAGAGGGGTGCCCTCCACAGGAGCTCCTCTTGTCTCTGGGAAATGGGATGATGGCCTCTGGAATGTCAGCACAGAGGGATAGTAAAATGGTTGTTCTCCCTAATTCAAACAACCTGGCTGTGGACTGACAGAGGGACTCTTGTGAAGATGTGAGATCCAAATCCAAGCACTTTTTAAATGTCTCAATCATTTTTAGAGAGCTGCAAAGCGAGGCCTAATGCTGCTTTCTTCAGCAGCAACCTGTACAGCACAGATTGGGATGTTAATTAGCTTGAAAAGCCCTGAAGTGGGACTCCCAAAGTCCCTGTGGGATGTCAGGTGTGTTTTAGCAGTGATAACAAGTTATTATCAACCCATCTTGCTCTGTGATTGTGAAAGATATTCATAAAGCAGCTGTTTAGTTGTTTGCAGCTCTGAATCCTTGGCACAACCGAGTCAGCCTGTGCAGCTTTGGGGGGTTACAGGGCTCCTCACATGCACAGACTGCTGGTGGAAGAATGTTCCTGCTGCCAATGGCAAAAGGAGATGAAAATTCCAAAGTGAAATCTTCATTTCACGTTTTTCTAATGGAAAATTAATTAGCATTTTTTCTTTCTACAAAATACAGTTACATGTTAACTCATTATGACAAACTGCAACACAAATTGATTTTAATTAGGACATGAATATTTTAAGATTAATTTGCTGGATAGATCAACATTTCAAAGTAAAACCAGAAGTGCTGAACATCTGAGCAAAAATAAAGTAGTTTTCTTAAGAGGATAATTAGACCTGCTTATGCTTTGAAATCTGGCTAACGTTTCACATAAAATGGACAAATTCACTGAAATACGTTCATTTTAATAAATTAATTGATGTAATGTTTAGCTGACTATACTGCACAGGAAAAAACCCAAAAACCATGGTTATACTTAATCTATGTTTAATGATTTTGGGTAACTGCTGCCTGCAATGCCAGCTTACTGGAAAGCAGGTCATTGAATGTGTCATTCAATTTTGGCAGGGATGGTGACTTCACAGGGGCAGTGGCCACTACAAATCACTTCTTTTAAATATCTGTGTAGAAAATATCCACTGCAGTATGCAGCAACTGAGAGTGCAGAAGGCTGAGTGATTTTGTGGGTATTTTTAGGATGAAAATGAAACCTGGAGTTAATGTGGAACTTTCAAAGGTACAGAAAGGTGATGGGTGTTTGGGGGAGCTGAAGTTCCTCTTCACCTGTGAAAATGAACTCACTTCTCTGCCTCACTGCAAACTTTCCTGTTTCCTGCACTTGTGTCCATGGTTTTAGCTATTCCCAGCCAGGTCCTGGACAGTGCAAATGAGGCTTTGTGCACAACTGGGTGTTTGGGATTGTTCACCTGAGCTGGCCTTTACCTTAACCGGTACCTCCCTGTCCTGCAAAGATCACATGAAGGTGCTGTCAACATTCATGTGAGGACAGGCTGAGCAGCAAGAAAAATGAAGCCATTGGATGCTGATGTATCTACAGCAGGTGTCTCATTCCACAGTCATTTCCATCCAGTGTGGCAGACCTGGTTCATTTATGAATCCAGGAGCACGTTGTATTTCCAGGATGCTGACTGAGTGCCTGTTTGCCTTTTCCCTCTGAAGTAAAGATTTGCTTGGGATCTAAACTGCTGAAACAAGGGGAAAAGGCAGGAACCATGGGATGGGACTCGCTGCAGAGTCACAGACACTCAGGAGGGGAGGGGGCACGGGGGTGGTACCTTGGTTGCAGAGGGGGCCGGAGAATCCCGGCAGGCAGTCGCAGTGTCCGGACACGTGGTGACAGGGACCGCTGCTGTGCACGCACTGGGGACACGGCTGGCTGCAGTGGTGTCCATAAAACCCAGGGGGGCAAACTGAAAGCAGAACAAACCAAGCTGTCACAGGCTTTCCATCCTTTTCTCATCACTGAGAGCTCAAGAATTCTCTGTCTGTCTTAATCCCAAACCAATAGTTCTTAATTCATCAACCACAATTTTGTGGATAGCTGAAATGATGAAGCCTGCTGGTTTGTTCCATGTCTCATAAAGTGCAGGCTCTGGGTAAAACTGCTCCTGTGTTCAAACATTCCCACCTTCCTTCCTCATGGAAGTCCTTGGCTATTTAATACCACAGCAGAGTTCTCAGCAGTCTCTTTCTCTCAGGACACTCATTTGAGTCTCTGTCACCTGAACTCTTTGACAAAACAGGAGTTTAAGATGTTTGAGACCTCACAGCAGGTGTGGTTAATAACACACATTTCAAAGATTTTAGGATAGATATGAAAAGAAACACTGGCACACATGTACAGACAAGAGAAACTCAGAAAGAAATGGAAACTGAGTCAAGAAATCAGAGGAGGTGTATTAGGAAACAATATTTTATGTTGAGACAACTGTGCCAAAAGCTCTCTGGTGCAATGCCTGTGCTAAACTGGGACAGTCATTTTTACACTTCATGGCAGTGATGAACAGAATCTATTAATGGTAATTATGTAACACCATACAAAATCACCTGATTTGAATCAGTAATCACACCAGATAGCTGAGTAAACTTGTAATGAATTGTGTGCTTATTTTGCCTAAAACCTGAATTGAAGTTATTATAGAATTTGCACATCAGGTATGGAGTCAGGATTATGGCTCAGTATCTCTTCTAAAAGCAGATTTTTGCTTCTAAGAGCATGTAGAGTGAAAAAGCATCCACTGTCCAAACATTCACTGCAATAGATAACACAAAGAAATTTAAAATTGCAGTAAGTGACAGTAAAAATAACTTCATATGTTTTCATTTTTACTCCTGTGATTCTCTGTTCTATAGTTCTGGCTCAGTGGTTACTAAATCATGTCCGTTCTATTTTTCCAGCAAATAAGAATTTTCTCTTGGACTGTATGTTCTCAGAGGGTGTCAGGCTCTTACCCCACTGCACATTTCCAGCTGGAGCTTAGCTGACAGGTTGGTTGATGGTGCAGTAGCTATAAAACAACCTGGATCATTCCTGGAAACATTTCTGCAGGCTTAAGAGCACCAAACCATCTCAGTGTCTCATGTAATCCTGATTACACAGACAGAACAAGCTGGCTGAGTATCATCTTCAGTATCATCCTCAGCTCTGCCTTGTAATAAAACAGCCTAAATTCTGTTTCTAAATGAATTTCTAAGAGAAAAATGTGGATGATTTTGAGAACAAGCTTAGCAAGGTCTCCTGTTCACCAGGTATTCTTGAGCCTGAATCCCAGAAAAGAGGTGGAAGCAAGCTGGATGCCCAGGCCATACACTCACAGAGGCAAAAGCAGAAGCATCCACAGTCACCCCAGTGGAGAGGAAAATTTCTCCTCATTAGATCCTTAGCAAACATCCTCAGGGAGCAGCCTGACTCCTGGGCTTGCAAACTGGCCACAAGGTTTCCTCTTGTAGCCTGCGTGCCAACAGCTGATAGAACTAAGCTGGTTTTTTTTTCATCTCAGAAAGGTCAGAAACTATTAACTTCTGGAAGTTTTGCACTCTTAAGGTTTCAAATTTGTAAAACATTTTCCTCCTCATCTCCCTGAAGCTCTGAGCACCACATTTTAGCCTTGGAGAGAGGTTTTACAGCTGCACAGATATGCTGAAGCACCTGGAAACTGGGGTTTATAATGGAAATGCTTATAGGCCATTAACTACAGCAGAGCTAGAGGTCATCGTTATAATGGCTTTAAATAAAAACTGTCAGCTACAAATTATTTTTAGAGATGAGTGTGTTCTAGTGTCAAGTGTAACTGGTGAAATCAAAGGGGATATATGAACTGGGCATGCAGAATGTCTTACAGGAAGAAGAAGAAGAAATGCTGAGCAGAAAAGAAAGACAAATCCATTTATTGTTTACGTGGGAAGATGGTTGGTGTAGTTTGCATCAGTGAATTAGGGTCCCTATGGGGCAAATGCAGCTTCCCAGATAAAGCAAATGAGAGGATTTTTATCTGCTTGGTACATTTTAATATGTAGCAGCAGAGCATCAAACAGGAGCTATTTTGGGCTGCTGTGTTTCTTTTTCTGGCATATAAGAAAACATTGCCTTGTTATTTTGATGCCAATGCTCATTCTCTTGTCATTATGTGATGGGTGGTGGCTGACTCTGTTTAATTGGTCTCACTTCACTGCAAATCTGTGTCCTGCCAGCTTTGGTTTGTAAAGGAGCTGCTCCTCCTTTCAGGTCACCTGTGACATCCAGGTGCAGATCAGAAGAAGAAACACAAGGCACAGCTCAGTGCAGGAGGGCCTTGACTTCTTGATGAAGGAGCATTTTCCAGGCTCTTTTGCCCTTAGGAAGCCATGAACTAAAGCAGCTCAGGAATTCTGGGTTTGTCTGTCTGGTGTCATAAAGGAGCATTTCTACCTGCCTTGCTTCTGCCAGCTACAGAAAATCTTACTTCTTTGGCACAAGGGTCCTCTGTATCCCGGTGCACAGTCACAGGTTCCATCCTCAGGGGAGCAGGATCCCCCGTTCTCACAGCTGCAGGAGATGGAGCAGTTGGGTCCCCAGCGGCCCTGGGTGCAGATGTTGTCACAGTGGATGCCTAAGGACATAAAGCCACACGTTAGGCTTCCCACAACTCTTACTCTGCTCACTGATCAAAGAAATGCTTGGCTGGGCTGATGCCTCACAGTCCCTCAGAGCCAGCGAGAGAGTCTGGGAAGGAAACAGCTCCTCTTTCATCTGCTTAATAAAGTGAAAATTAAGAAAATGCCAGAGAGGTGAATTCTGTAGGTGTTAGTGGGTGCCTGTTCAGTCTCCAGCACCATTAAAGAAACTCTGCATGTCATCCAAGAGATGAAGGTCAGGAATTGCTTTAAAGTCACAAAATAGCTCAAATAACTGGTCTGGAAATAGGCAGTTGATTGAAGCCTGATTACTTACCTGTTGTGAAGTGGAAGGCCATAAAAAGAAAAATCAGGATTTTGCAAAAACATGTTCAGTATTTGGATTCTTAAACACAAGTTAATTCAGCCCTATTTTGTGTTCTGTTCCCTTCTTGGCTTAAACCCCTGTGCTCTGGTGTTTTGTGCACATATCCCACATCCACCCAGAGCTCCCCAGGTCTGTGTGAATGAACTGAGTTCTGATCCAGCAAGTGGCCTTATGTGAGCACAGGCTGAGCATTTGCATGTTAAATGGAGACTGAGACCTGCCAATCCAGGTCCCAGTGCTTCCCAGGGTGCTTGTCTGATATTTATTATTATGAAGTGCAAAGCTTGAAAACACTGAAAGGAGCACACAGCCAGGAAACTTAACACAAGGCTTCTGGCATGGTTTCAACTGGTTTTGTTTAAACTGGTGACTTTTTTAAAAACAACCTGGTGCCACGGCTTGTCACATATAAATGTGATTGAAGGAGCTGATCCTCTCAGCACGCCGTGCCTGAGAGGCTCTCACTCCACTGGGATAAGGCAGAACCAGTACCTGCAATTAGCAGGGCTATTTGCATGATCAAGGGCTCCTTGGATGGGTTTGCAGGATCATGAACTAAGAGGGACACTGAGCAGTGCCAGCTGCAGGGAGTGGCACTGGCAGGAGCATTGCTAAAAGCAGCAGAAATGGATCAGAACCTGCCTTGGAAATTTTCCTAAGAACACGACCCCAGTGGGAGCCTGGCCCCGAGATTGGGGGGTGCCCACACGGCCCAGCTGGGCTTCCAACCCCGAGATGTTCTTTGCCACGCCCAGCCTGGGATGTCCTTTATCACCCATGCACACGTCCCACTGCACAGTGGGATCAAAGCAGCCCAGGGGTTGGATTAGTGCAGAAGCACAATCCCAATCATCTCCTCCACCTCTGATAACTTCATCTGGATGCTCGAGGTGATGCGCTGCATTTGGGGAGCTGTGATCTGTACGGTCACCAAACTCTGAGGGTTATTAAATCAGCTAAAAGTCATTATAAATACACTTACAGTGCAGTTTCAAGTTGGTTTTATAAATCTCTGAAGTTAACACAGTAAGAAATACTGCAGAGCCAAAATTTCCCTTTTCTGAAGATTAATCATACAATTATAATGTCCCTTCCTAGAAAATCTTAACCAAGTCTGGCAAAAGTACAGTTTGAAATGTGATTTCTAGTAATACATGATCTTAGCTTTATTTATAAAGAAGCATGGACCATTCTGTACAGCTTAATAAAAACCACATTAAAATACAGTAAAAACTTAATACAAGCTCAATTCCTTCATATCCAAGTAAATAAATCTGAAAAAAGGGACTGTGAAAAGAGACAAGGAACATTTGTATTGGGAAAATCAAGAAAAACAGTTATTTTAAGCAGTCTTCCCTGCTCCCTTTGAAATCAAATATATCCTTGGATTACTTAAACAAGAGCTTTGTGTGTGCATTTATGCATTGTATCCACAGCACTCTGTAATTAAAAAATCAGACAATAAATTGTAAATAAATAAATGTGTTTATAAATTCATTTATATGATCATTTATAGCCTTGAGTCTCAGTGTGAGCTCCCTGAACTGAAATTCAGACACAAACACAGAAAAATGTGCATTTTTCCTCCTGATTGCAGCATTAAAATTACAATTCTGTCATTGTGGATGGGCTATTTATAAATGGGGACAATTAAACAGCATTATTTCTTGTCTCTTTTGACAAAGTTTGGGGAAGAATGACACTGACTCTTTTCTTGTGGAAGATACCTGAATTAGAATGCCAGGGCTGTTCCTTGCAGCAGCAAAGTCCTTCCTTTGGTAATGAGTAATGAGGGATGTCTTCCCTCTCCTAACGAAGGCAATGAGTCATTGTGGAGCTGATTGTTGTAGCAAAATGGAAAGGAGGAAAAGGAAACTTTCCAGAAGCCACTGCCACCCATTACAGCCCTTATTTATTTGTACATTTCCAGAAGACAACCGAGATGGTGCCGCAATCAGGTTTTATTGCTTTTTATTACTCTAAGTTAATTCTCATGGAAGACTTCATTTTTGAAGGCTCCTACAAGCGTTGAATTGCAAATATAAATGAGAAGTTAAAATTGCATCTGGACATGCAAGTCTTATGGAATTGTGCTGGGAAAAGCACCTTCATTTTACAGTTCCCTAACCTGACAGCGTGCATAGGGGGAGTCCATCCCTCCCAGCTACTTTACAGTCAGAGTCAGTGAAGCAGCAAGGTTCTGTAATGTAAAACTTTAATATTTATTTAGGAACTCGCTGATGAACATTTCTGATAAGTAATTAGTTTTCAATTTCCAGAACTACAAAAACTGCTGAAGTTGACACACCTCTGTATTACCTTGTGTTACAACCACAGATTCCTAATTTATGAACAAAGTCCTGGTTTCACATGCACGGTGTAGAAATTAGAAGGACAACTATCAGAAATCCTTGAAGCTGCAGGAAGCAGTTCTACACATACACTCTAATGCCTGGATACCAGGGAATTATCTGCCAGCCCCAGGCTGTGGTTCTCAGTTGCAGGCACTGGTATAAAATTACACTTCCAAGACCTTTTTAAACAATGTTCTGGGGGTGAATTGTAAATGAAATCCACATAACTTACATGAAATTCTAGTTATGCACTGGACATGGGCAAAAGATCTGCACTTTTGCAGTAAGGCAGAGCCCAGGTAAGAGCAGAGCCCACTGTGGCTTTAACTCAGTCTGTGAAGCAGCAGCCACAAACTCTCCATGGCCCAGCAGGGATTTGGGGGATTGGATTTCTGCAAACATTGGCTGCTTTCCAGAGGGATTCCCTTTGGACTGCTCTGTACATGGCATTTAGCTGACAGTCCCAGGAGTGGCTTCACTCCCTTTTCCCCACACCAACCTCCTTTGCACACATGGTGGGGAGGAAAACCAGCCCTAAGGGCCTGAATTACTGTGGGAAACACAAACTGGGCTGAACTCAGCCCACCAGAGCAGTCACAGCTGCACTGTTCTAAGGGACAACCACACAGGAGAGCTGCTGCAAACTCCTGCCCCTCCAGGACAATTTCCTACCAAGTGGCCAAGTAGCTGCTGTCTGGGACATGTGGAATATCTGGGGTAATTCAGCCCAGACTTCCCAAAGGTGAAGCCATTTGGTTGGGCAGGGATCTCCCAACATGGAGCTGCAGATAATCCTGATAAAGGAAAGCAGCAGGGAGAGAGGTAGAGGAAGAAGAGAATCACAGAAACCCAGAATGGTTTGGGTCAGAAGGGACCTTAAAGCTCATCTTGTCCCATCCCTGCCATGGACAGGGACACCTCCCACTACCCCAGGGTGCTCCAAGCCCTGCCCAACCTGGCCTTGGACACTGCCAGGGATCCAGGGACAGCCACAGCTGCTCTGGGCACCCTGTGCCAGGGCCTCCCCATCCTCCCAGGGAAGAATTTCTTCCCAATATCCCATCCAGCTCTGCCCTCTGGCAGTGGGAAGCTGCTGACAGAAACCTGTGTCTGCCTTACATGGAGCAGTTTCAAGTTTGACCAGATGAAGTCAGTCCTTGTATTCAAACTTACAAATCAAGCTGTGATGAATTAATCCAACATCCACACAAACATCAGGAAAAGGAGCAAGAAAAAGAAGAGGAAAAAGCCCCCCAGGCCATACAACTGGGATGTGAGGCATCTATTGAAGAGCTCCTTCACAGGCTGCTTCCATTAATAATCTTCAGTGGCTTCAAGAAAGTTTGTCAAAGTAATGCAGATTTAGTGCTGCCCATAACTACATCACGCTGAAGGACTTTGGAGGGTAAAATTCCTGAAAGCCAGACATAAGCAGAACTCCCTTTTTTCCCTCTCCAGCTTCTGCAATTGCACTCGTGCTTGGGGATTACGTCTCTGGCTCTTAATAAAGCTGCCATTGTTTCTCTGCTGTGTCTCTGGATAGTTGGAAACTAATACTCCAAACACAATAAAAGAGCAAAAATGGATGGAATAAATGAGAACCAGTGGCCTGGTTTTGACCACTGCTATCCCCCTGACAGTAGCCTCTGCAGCAGTGCCTGCACACTGCCCAGCATCTAATTATTTTTCAGGGATGTAGGAATTTGATAAATTATAGGATGTAGTTCCCTTCCCCCCACGTACTTTAATTTTACATCTACCAGTGTATAACTGTAATTATTTCTCTGAATAAGATCTTCAGCTTTTTTTTTTCCCTCAATAGTCCCAATCTAAAGACAGATGCAACATCAATTAGGAATGACAGGAATGATTTCAGCAGACATTTGAATCCAACACAAACATTGTGCTCTCCTCCACCTGTCTTTCAACATGACATAAAGTCATAATAATCTCTTATTTCTGGCATTTGAATAGCTTTGGAAAGAACTGCTTTTTATGCAAAAATAGGCACTGGATTTATGCAGGCAATGCTGTGGAGGCCTGAGGTTTGGTGAGTCACGCTTGGCTTTGATGTGGAATGCTGGTGGCCGTGTCTCTGGCAGGATGAATCCTCCGTGGTGCTTGGTACCTGCTGACAGGGTCCCAACAGAGCAAACACCCTCCAGCTGATGCTGCAAGGCTGGCTGGGGTGGGTGGGGGCAGGCAGGGGCCAGCAGGGAGTTGAAGGTACTGGGAACAGCTCTGGGAATGTCTCAGTGGATGTGACCTCTGGAATGGGCTGCTCCCTCTGGGCACCCTCCCTCTGGTCTCTGTCCCACCTGCAGTGATCCCATTGGCAGCACCCCCACCCAGCCCAGGTGGCCGTGCCTGGGGCAGAGCCAGAGGCCACCCAGGTCACCCTGAATCCTGCCTTGGCCTGCTGATTCGTACATTCATTTCTGATAATGATTTCTATAATCACACGTCCAGGTTCTCTTTAACCTTATTCTCTTGTCTTTCCCTGATACTCTTATTGCTGTTACACTTACGTTGTCCCTATAAATTCTATTTAAATTGTATTTGAGATTAGGTGCATGTGCTTTCCTTCTGCTGCTTCTGTCTCTAAAAGGGAAAAGACAATTCACTAAGAACAGAAGACAGAACAGTCCAAGCTGTGGATCAGCTGCTCAGAGGGGCTACCACAGAGCACGAACAGGAGTTCACAAAGAATTCTTGATGCTTTTCTATCACTTTTTGCATCTTTATATTTATTCCTACCTGCGGCAAACCCTGAAGTATTTGACTCGGAGCCAGTCAGAAGCACCACAGCACAATTCCTGACAGCTCAGCATTTAAGAATGCTGAAGAATGAGAAAATCAGTGTGGGGAGGGCAGCAGATAGAAGAAAACATAAAGGGATCTCTCATAAAATTAAATGGAAACATTAAGAATTGATGGCTGCTCATCTAGTCTGCAAATAAGCTATTTTTGTTTTTATATAGTGAAACTACTCAGCAGAGAACAGCAGCCACACTCACATTATCTATGAACGTCTGTGGTGTTCTCAAATGCTTTTTTTTCACTATTTTCTTTTTCCAAATTGGTGCCATGGAGTCCTTCCTTCTCTTGCTGAGCACTGTTCACCAGTGGATTCAGAGGGGCAACTCCTGAGTGTAAGAGCCCATCAGTCTAAATGAAAGCTCCATGATCTGGTCCCAAATAATGAAGAATAAGCCCTTCCCTGAAGCCAGTGAAAAATTCTAAATTGTCCCTTCTCTCATCTATGCAGGGGCGATTTATGCACCCATTAATGTAAGTGTTTTTCTGCAAGTAATACACTTAGAGCCTAATGCACCTCTGTGGAGCTCTAATCCTACCCCTATTTTTAATTATCTAGAGAAATCTCCAGGTATGAATCACCCAACCTGGGGAATTTATGCAATAAAAGCTTTTGAGGCAAGAGACCTACCTCACAAGAAATTAGGTAAGTCAAAATGTTTGCTAAAATTAAGGATGATCTGGTTCCCTGTGCTCCGGGGTATTCTCCAGGGTGCACTCTTGCAGGGGAAGAGCTGCCCTGAGCAGGCAGGGCAGACCTGCAGAAAATGGGGCTAAAAGGAGTCAAGCCCTGCACAGCCCTGCTTCATCACTAGAGCTTTCCTAGCTCTCAAATGCTGGGAACAGTTTCAGGCTGGGAGGGAAGAGAAAGCTGGGAAAGATCCAAGCAGACCATCAGCAGGCAAACAGGAGGAACTGGGAAAACCTGGATTGTTTTCCTGCTAGAAATGTTCAAACTCCTGAACTAAACCATGAGTGAAGAACAGCTGAGCAAGAGCTGGGGCACAACCAAAGCCTTTTGTGGTCAATGATGTTGAAATTCCACCCTTTCTCCTTGGTGTGGGAGGGGAAGGAAGATGTTTACAACATTTTTCACTGCAAACTCTTTCACGATAACATAATTTATCATAGAATCATGGAACGGTTTGGGCTGGAAGGGACACTAAAGATCATCCCATTCCCACCCCTGCCATGGCAGGGACTCCTTCCACTGTCCCAGGCTGCTCCAAGCCCTGTCCAACCTGGCCTTGGGCACTTCCAGGGATCCAGGGGCAGCCACAGCTGCTCTGGGCACCTGTGCCAGGGCCTCGCCCTCACAGGGAAAGCAGCATAAAGAATATTTCTACTTTTTCTAATATCCAGTCTAACCCTGCTCTCTGGCAGTGTGAAGCCATTCCCTGTGACCTGTCACTACCTGCTCTTGTAAATAGTCTCTGTCCACTATATAAATATATAAATATATAAACACACCTCATTTTAGCTTGCAGGCTGTTTGCTGAGCACTCTTTCCTCTCCTCCTTTCACACCCAGCATGCCAACAGCCAGGATTTAGTCTGCTGAAATGTGCACAAATAATTTTTCCCTGCTTCTCGCCCACATTTATTTATAGGTGACTATTGTACACACAGCCAGGCTTATATATAGAATGTCTCCATATTAAAATGGAAAAGGGTTGGGTACCTCTAGCGTCAAGTCTCATGTTTTTAGAGCCCATTAAATTAGCATCACCCAGGATGCCATCCAAGCTCTATCTTCTCTCAGAAATTTAAAAGCTGTCCTTTATTAAGCAAAATTAAACCCAAAAATAAATAGAAAGATAAACAAACTTGTGTATCTTCTGTGTTTATAAGATTATTACTGCAATGATTTGCATACATGCTGAAGTTTAGCAGTAGCCTTACTGCAGCTGCTAATTATAGTCTGAGGGTCTGATCCAACTCCCACTGAAGGAGTGGCAAAAATCCAACTGATTTCACAAAAGGTGAAATACATAGAAAATCTGTCACAGGACAAACACTACTAAACCTCACTCACATGAAACTTAGGAGACCCCAGATACCTGCCAAGGAAGGCACAGACATAGTTAATGGCAGGACATCAAGGAAATCTTTGATATAACTTCAGAATTCGTATTTTTGAAAATTAGCCCTATATCAGCAGGAACCATCCTTAAAGGTTCCTGTCAAAGAGAGAATTTTTAAGCATAGCCTGACATTAAAATCTTATCAACTCACTTGAAATTAAGTCAATGAAAAATTAAAGCTAATTTCTAATAAGCTTATCTTACATTCATAGACTAAAGGGCACTTGTCGAATCCAGAGAGTAAGCACACCTTTCATATAGAAAAGATTTTCACACTGGAAAGGCAGAGGCCAGGAGAGAGGCTAAAATGCACCATTTTAGACTGACTCTAGAAATTTCTAGTTTTCCTCTCCGTTTAAAGCTAATGTAAGGATACAGAATAATCACAGAAATAAATTATTAATTTAAAAATCTGGGATAAGACTGCCAGAAGTGATAAATGCAAAATATGGTGTAGATAATGGGACTAGACATCTAGAAAATGCATGTTTAATAGGAACTTACTATTGCTCCATTCTGGTATTTTAGGCTCTGTCTTACAAACCAATGGTACGAAACAATCTGATGGAAAAAAAAAAGTCAACCCATGACATTGTGAATTCCAAAACACTCTGGATCTTTAGCTAAAAAGCTGCAGGTGCATGAAACAAGTCCTAGATTTTTTTTCTGGTTTTAAATAGGCATGGAAAACCAGCTCCCAGTTTTATCATCACATAGGTGAGGTTGATCTACTAACGATGACAAGAGAATTATTTAGGCTTCAATCCAGTACAGCTGAGGACAGGATCTGGCCCTAAGATTATAAATTGGACACAATAATATACAATACAATTGGATACAATAATACAATAATATACAGCTGCAATGAAAGAAAAGTCATGCTAGTACCAACAAAATGCATTTTATGGAAAGGGTGGGATTTTTCCTTCAAGGATTTTTCACCTCCTTGCAAAGAACTCAGAGAAAGTGAAGTTAAAAATACCTTAGAGCTCCTTGTCAAAGTGGTCACTGTTCCTTTAAAATTCAAAAAGGCTTTCCCTTGAGTAACAGGCTTATCAGTTTTCCTGAATTAATGTGTCCACAGGAGGCAAGAAACATGTTTCTGTGTTTGAGTGACAGTGCAGATGTCACTGCCAGCCTGCAAATGCTCCCAGCCCCGCGGCCTCGTCCCTTGGAGCTGCCCCGGTCTGTGCCCAGCAGCACCTCCTGACCCCATCCCTCCCTCAGACCCCCACGTGGAAATCCTGCAGCTCCCGACTCCCACAGGCACTGGGCTCCAGCCCTGGACATGAGGAGATGCAATCAGGGTTGTGTTGCTGGCAAGGTGTGAAAGTTACTGAGGTTGTAAAGGACAGTGAAATGTGTATTTTGATTTCCTGTGTAAAGCAGAGGGAGGCTGCTCTGATGAGCCAGGAATGAAGCCTGAAGGTGTAAAGCACCAAGGTAATAACAAGATGTTTGTTCCTCAGCAGCATGCATCATTTGCATACCTGTGTTTGCCATCCTGATTAATTAAGGAAAATCTATAAGGGCTTCTTTTAACTACGGGATGCACACTTTTATGTTCTCCATCTCATATCTACAGCACCAGGCTAATTTTCCCCACACATCTTTGGGATGTTAAAATATAGTGAATAAACTTTGGCTTTGGATACTGAGAGAAGCCTCTGGGTACCCAGCTCAGTGGGGAACTGAGATACCATCGCCACAGCAGCTCTGCAAAAGCAGAGCACCACACAAGAAAAAAGGCAGAACAAGATGCAGATAAGACAGCATTTCAGATTAAAAGAATTCAGATAAACAGGATTTTAACTGACCTAGCATTTAGAGGAGTGGAATATATCCCCCTGCAGATCACTTCCCATTTAATCCTGTGTAAGAGCTGAAAGGGTAACAAAACACACATTGCCACAATTAACCTGGGGCACGCTGGCTCATCTCAGGGAGGAGCAGAGCTCGGCATGAGGAGCAGCCAGGCCTGAGCCTCTCCTTCTGTGAGCAGTCTGGGAGGGGGAAAATGGATGGACTCAGGTCTTGGGGCAGGATGGGCAGTATCTGGGTCTGTCTTCCCAAGGAGTCTCACCTGGCTCTGGTCAAGCACCTCCAGAAATTAGAGGACAGGCCAGCAGCTCTAATTTAATTATTGAAGGACTACTGAGGGAAGCAGCTCAAGTTTACAGCTACACAGCAGCTACACAGTTTTAACCAGTTGGAATCTGTGAGGAAGCCATTTCTGGTACAAAACCTGCTGCCAGCAGCTGCCTGAGGTGGGACCAAGCTGAAGGGGTTTGAAGTTCATCCTGCATCCCCACAGGGCTTGGCTGGAGCTGTCATCTCCAGAGCCACAGCATTACATCTGGCACAGGAGCACTGTCATCCTGCTCACCCAGCAAGGCCACCAGGGCAGCTGGTCCTTTCCTGTCCACTTTCAGAGTATGTAGTAACTAATAGCATCCTAACTGAAATTTATAACCTTGTCATTCTCACTTGAGTATCCAGGAGAGGAGGTTGCACTTGGGGCAGATGAGACTCATCCTGCTTCTCCAGGACCTGTTTGCTTGCAAAGGACTTCCAGGAGCTGCTGCACCATGCAGCATTTCTGTGTTTCCATTCCCTCTGTGGATTCAGTGTGTGCAGCACCCATAATTAACCAAATGTAATTAGCACTGAGCATTTTCATTTCAACCTGAGTGTACATAAAGTAACATCTCTTCCACAAATGTCTGGTGTGTAGGGAGCCCTAAGGGACCTGTGCACACACACAGAGCTGCAAGCACAGAAGTGTCTGTACCTAAAATGCACAGCAAAGGTGGAGAAAGAGATCCTTATTAATCTTTAAAAAACAGCCTGAGCAATCAAGACTTGGTCCTCTGAGAGCAAGACTTTTCCTTTTTAACCCAACACTAGATATGAGCACCTCTTGTTTGGATTTCCAGGGTACTGTTTGTATACGTGAGGTTGCACATGTCCAACCTGGAGAGCTCCAACCAGTGCAAGGCTGAGCCCTCAGTGTCACTGCATCCCACATTTCCTTCCTTTGGAGGGAAATTCAGCTCTGCATGGCATCAGCAGGTCACAGATCTGATTTTGGCCAACATTTCGATACATTTCACTTTGTTTTCACCACATGAGAGCATTTTGCCAATGGAGTTGTGAGCTTCTGTTCTTGCTGTGCTATCTCCAAAGCCACTGGTGACACCACGTGCCTGAGTACTTGGCTGGGTGATTTGCAGCAGTAACACCAGGTACAACCATCTCCAGAGCTGATCCAGCTCCTGCCTTTGGCTGCACATGTGCAATTCCCCATGGAGCTGATGGAAGGGGATGTGCACATCTCTCAGCAGCTTGTTGCCTCTGTGCTTATTTATGTGTCCAGCTGCTTTGCACAGCTTTGTGATCTCCTGGTGGAGACGTGAGGATCTCTTCATCATCTTCCCATCTGCCAGGGACACTCAGCTCCTGAAAATTACCTCCCCCCAGCTGGTATCCACAGAAGGTCATCCTCCTGAGTAATAGTCTTGGGTGGCAGTCATGACATAATAAAAGGATGGCAGAGTGCTATTACCTTACATTGTATGCTACCCTGGACATGACTTTTTCTTTCTTTTGCCAGTCCTCTTCCATGCTCTTACCATCTATCAGTCCCTGAAGGTTTATATCAGTAACATCTTGAAACCACTTTAAAGAAAATGGGTTCAATCTTCCCCTTGATCTTTACATAAAACACAGACATCAAGAGGGAGTCCCAGGTCTGGGATGAACATACAGAATATGCTGTTTCAGATGAAGTTTTGTGGCTATTAGGATCAGAAAGCCATGTGAATTCTCTGTTTGGTGTGAGTGGGCAGGAGAACCTTCAGAAGTTCCATGATCCTGAACTTTTCTGATATTTTTCAGGCCGTGCCTAATTAGTACCAAAATCAGAAAGCAAAAATTTCAGCCTGAATTATTTATCACTTCATATTAATAAAATGCACCGCAGTACACATCATGGCCCAGTTCACAACAACTGCAGATAAGATTAATCTTTCACTGATGCCATACTTCTTAATATGAAAATATAATTATCTAGCTGAAGAGTTTCTTCAATGACATACTTTCAAACCGGTATGAGCAGAATTTATCCTTGTGTCTGATGCCAAGCCAAGTGGAAAAAACACTGGAACAGAACTGACAAAACATGTGTTGGTTCTGTCTATCAACATTTCCACCTTACAGAGCCCTGTCACCATTTTAACTCCAACCTGGTCTCAAAAAGGGATGTAATATTTTCCTCCCTGAAATGTGATCCTGAAGAGAAGAATTCCAGGACTGCAGGAGCACACTGATGGATAAAGTGCTTATGCTGCAGCAAACCCCCTCCAAGTTAATATACACTTACCTTGCCCAATATGGAAATTAAAAGAAGGACATCAGAAATGATTCTTACCTTTAATTAATTACTATCTGCATTTGATGTCCATTTACAGATGTACGTGGGAGTAAACACAAAGGATTTGCTGCAAGTGCCTTTGAGAAAAAGCCACACCTTCAGTCTGCATTGCCTACAAAGGTCAGTCCCTGCAGTTTCCTCTGGAATGCTACATCCAGAAGATGTGTAATAAACTTTTAGAGTAGGTGTATATAAATATCTCTCTTCAAATTACTGTACTTTTAAAAGCCTTTTTGTTCCTTGAAGAAGCTCACAGTGACTACAGGAAAACCCACCAGCTGTTTCTCTGCTGATCATCAATAATGAACAGTAGAGTTTTAAAGCCTGATAGATGGATGTATTGATGGCAAAGAGGTTCAGAGAAAAACAAATGCAGCCCAGCCAGTGAGGAAGGGAAGAGAATGCAGGAGGGGATGCAAGTGAGCTTATAAAATGGATTTTCTTGGGGGAAAAATGTCCTTTTCAGGGATACATGCCCAGTAACTTCAAAAGGTGGCTCTGTTGTACACAATATGTAGAATTTAGCATTTTTGCATTTTATTTAATTCTTTAAAGATTATTTCCATTGTATGTTTTAGGCATAATTTTATTGCTTTTGCTTCATGCTCCTGGGAGCTGGGCTGCTGTGGAATGAAATCTCCATCAGAAACAGGAGGCATGTGTTGGTTTAAGGCATAAATCAATGGGAAAGGTGACAGTATCCCAAATGTTGGCTGTCTGATCATCCTGCCTTGCTCCATGCATCCTTCCAACTTGTACTTGTTTGAAAAACAATTAAATTTTCCAAATGACTTGTGGTTAATATAAATGTATTTTGACTGTCAGTGCCACTGGTGGTTCTGCAGTATATAGAACACAACTTTATTCCCACCTAGGGCCTCAACAGAGAGCAGAGAGAGATTAACCAGCATTTTAGGCAGCAAAGTGTGAAATGGTTGGGTCAATAACTTGCCCCCTACTGCTGTCAAAAGCTGGCAAAGAGAACATCAGTGTGGAGTCAAGTGTAGGTCCAATTGTACTGAGAACTCCAGCCTGGACTCTCCAACTTCACTGAATATTCCTCTCTGTTGCTGTGTAATCACAAGACATCTGTCAAACCAGCATTAATCTGCTCTCTGCAACTACCCTGTGACAAGAACCATTGGAAAATGGGAAAAACCAGAGTTTTGTAGGATGGAGCAGCTGTAATGACTCATCAGAAATGCCCTGTCTGCATCCCAGGTATGATGGTCCCAGGGGTCACCAGGTACCACAACTGCACCCCTGTGGAAAGGGCAGTTCAAGGAGAAAAACTCTGCAGGATTATGGATGATCTGCATCCCTCCTGAGGATGCTTTTACAGGAAGCTAACATCTGGCTGAAGGTTTGGGGCCATCTTCAACTCATCTGAATACAAATTTAATGAATGCCAATTATTGTCACCACCACGAGTGATTTAAATCTGGGCAAGTTCAGCTGATCTTGTCTCAATCTATTATTTAGAAGTTTGCAGTTGCAGGTCCAGGGCTATATCTGATGCAATAGCAAAGCAAAACAAACCAACAAAACCTCCCAAACCCCAAAATCAACCAAAGCCTCAAGATTTACAAAGGTAATTGTTGATTTTACCTGTCCAGCCTGCAAGGCAGCAGCAGTACCCAGTGACAGGATCACACCCATCTGCATGGTTACAGTCACAACGCTCACTGCAATTAAGGCCATATGTTCCATCCTTCAAAAATATAAATAAAAAAGCCTCTCAGTGATCAGCTTTTTGTTCTGAAATGTGCAAAATCATCTATCACGTCCCTCTTAATGCTGAGTTGCATTTTTTAAATTAACATACAGAGAAGACAGAAACTCAGTGCCTAATGTTTCTATACAGAAGCAAATGAGGAATCACTTTAAAAAATGATGTTCAGGAAAATGCAGATAACACAGCAATAGCTCTGATAAAATACAGTGCAAAGTATAATACATCCAGTTGACTGCTAGAACCCCCATCTGTTATTTACACTTGATTTCCTTCAGACATCACAGACAAATTGAGATCCTGCCCTGCTCTCTACTCAGCAGAGCTATGGGGACTGTGATTTAAGGGGGTGGAAGACCACCCCAAATTGTTATTTGCACTCACAGGACAAGGCTGGTCACAGAAGTCCCCCTGCCATCCTGGGGAGCAGAGGCAGAAGCCATCAGCTGGCCTGCAGGATGCTCCATTGCTGCAGGAACACGTCTGGTTACAGTTCAGACCCCAGCTTCCACTTGAACAGGGAATAGAGCAATCCACTCCTTGCCACCCTAAGGAAACAGGGGAGACAAACAGCATCAGGGGTGCTTTCATGGAAACAGCAAGACAGGCAGCTGGCAAGCTGCAGCTCTTTGTTTCTAGGACCAGTTTCTTGGTGTGAATTAAGACTAACTTGGGGTCAAAGACTGATCCTTTCACTGTGACCTCCCAGCTCCATCTCCCAGCATCTCTACACACAGATGGAGGTATCACAGTCTGGGCTGTAAACAGATTTAGGTGTCTGATGCCTTTCTGGGAACTGCTGGGACAGTCCCTGGCTGTCAGGCTGGAGACCTTCTGACCTACAGGACTTCAAGAACTTTTCATGTGATGCTGCCTGATTCTTTCCTCCTTTTTTTTTTTTTTTTTTTTGAGAATACTATTTAATATAAAGCAGCTATTACACGTAAAAAAGACCAAGGCCATCATTTCTAGCCATTAAGGCTCAAATCTTAACTACCAGGAGCACAATGACTTTCATTACACTGCAGCTCTATGCCATGGAGTTGAGCAGTAACTCATGGTTTATACACCCTCATTAAATGGGGTTCTACAGTGATCCATTAATTCATGTTTGAAATGCCAGATTTTATTGTTATTTGCCTCACTTCTGTTTTAGGGCTTATGTATGTCATACAGGCATAGCTCACACTGGGATTTGGGGGAACAGAAGAGCCACTGTGCCATGGAGCAGAGGAGGAATTCTCAGGAATACTGGATCCATGGGATGTGCTCACCACCACATCCAGGAGTGAATTATGGACCCGTGTGGGAAGAAAAGATGTCAGTCACCTTGGAGCAGGCAAGACCTTTTATTTCCCCAAATAAATGAGAGCCACATCCTGAACCCCGTGCTAGCTCAGGAGACAGAGGACACTTGCACAAGGCCAGGGTGTCACCATGTCAGGGTACAGGAGGATGAGCAGCTGAGAATGGCAGCAAGGGCAGAGAGCCAGGGCCCACCCCACTGTGCCCAGGGGCAGGGCTGGCAGCTGGGATGAGCCAGGAGCCCAGGGCAGCAGCAGTGAGACCAGCCCAAGGTGGAGATGGGCAGGAGTCAGGCAGGAGTCAGGTCAGGGCTGGTGGGGATGACCAAGGCCAGGCACAGCCCAGTGCCAGGGGCTGCAGGACACACAGGCAGGAAGCTGCCTCCACTCCTGTGCCCAGTGGCTTTGGAAGCTGGGAGAAACAGGGTAGCAAAGGGATAAAAAACCCAGCAGCCAGGGGATTGTTCTGCATTTCCCCTGGAGAGGAGCAGTGCTTCTGCCCCCACACCCACTTCTGTGACATGTTTCTGCAGCAGAGCAGAGAAGTCTGGCCCCTGTTCAGGGCAGAGACTGAACTTACAGCCCAGCCCCTGTTGAGCTGGGATACTTGGGAGGACAAGAAAATAGTGAAGCTCCTGATAGCACAGCTATGCCACTTTCAAGGGGGACTTGTTAAATGTGAATTTTGTTTACCTTCCTTGCAGTAGCACAGCCCATCCACAGGGGAACAAGTGCCGTCGTTCTTGCAGTTACAAACCAAGGAGCAATTGGTTCCGTAGGTTCCTGCCATGCAGGGAATGGTGCAGTCATCTCCCTGCAACCCAGAAAAGTCAGAGTCAGCTGAAGAAATCTGGCACGCAGGAAATTCCCAGCTCGGCACAGGGAAGCTTTCTCTCTCCGAACAGTGAGCAGAGTGTTGGGAGTTGATTGCTGAGTCTTCAACACTTGAGCAGTCACCGTTGCTTCCCATGATTATGATGCAATTAGTGCTTTGATTGACTTGGAGGAAAGGGACAAGTTTCTGGCATTCATTCAGCAGGAGGTGGGGAAGTTACAAAAACAAACCTCCTAGAGCAGATGTTAGATCATTAAGCAAAACATCACTTACGAAACACTAATCACAAAATATACAGTCTGAAACCGTGCAGAGATTGCTCTGAGGTTCTTGGAAAATATATTCTAAGAATAGGGCTGTTAAAAACCTAAAGGATCTCGTACATGCTCATCTTCCACAGACTGGCAGAGAGGAAAATGACATGGCAGGTGCATCAGACGTTTTTGATGCGTAGCTGGTACCTGCATTTGTTTTCAGTTAATTTGCATGAGATTGTGACTTTAGGAAGAAGGCAGAACAGCAGTGATGTGTATGTCAGAGACAGGAGGCACACAGCAGAACACAGAAACGGTCTCTGTCCTATTTCTGCTCTAGGTGTGGGCAAAGGGAGGGAACAGAGAAGAAATACTTATATTTTACAGAAATACAGAATGCTCTAACACTGCATTCTGGTGTGCTGTATGCACTGATCAGCTTGTGTGGTTGAAAGGATAGACAGTTCTTACTAATACTGTTCATCTGATACAACAAGGGAATTAAAATGTGAGCACAATAAGGCTTAAAGCAATTGTGGTTTAACATCACTAATTGAGGTTTAAACCTTAGTAAACTTACTGAGTCCCATAGCTGGGTCTACACATTAACATATACAAGGTATTTTTGCTTCCTTTTCCTCTGTGTGTAATCCTGACTTTCACATTGCAAATTAGCTCCTAAATTTACTACTTCAGTGAGTCAAACTTAAATAATTTAGTTCTATGCCAGGGAAAGTGAACCCACCACGAGTTAAAAAGTAACTCCATTGCACGGTGTGTCCTGTGCCACAGCTCAGGGGAAAAGATATTGGTCAAAATGTATTTTTGCAGGTGAGAGGCTTCAGTGTTTGATAGGAGGATCCATTTATCAGGAGTGAAATGTGCACCATGTCAGCTTCCCTATGCTGTGACAAGTACCTCCAGGAGCCTGTATATCACACAGCAGACACCCAGACAGCACAAGGAAATATGAACAGATTTCTGAGCACCATAAACCCCCATCTGCTTTGCTGGAGCAGTTCTGCCTCACACCAGTGTGACTCATCCTATTTTAGACCAAAAACTTTGTTTCAAGGGGAAGGAAAGGAAATGGTTAAATTATACTGCTCACAAGTAAATCCTGCAAGTCTCTGATTTTTGAGTGAAGGCACTGTTTGTAAAAGATGCTATCTTTGACCTTGGTGGAGTAAAACAAGTGCCCCTGAAAAGGCCTGGCAGGAAAAGATGCTGCCTTGACAGCCAGAAAATCCAAAGCAGGCTGCCCCTCATTACCCTGCCAGCATGCCTATGGAACGAGCTCCAGGAGCCCGGGCTGGCAGAGGGGCATTCAGCCTCCACGCCTAATCAATCCTCTGCCTTTCTCCTGCGTGTGACAATTAGACAGCCAATTAGTGCCACTTAGGAACCCTTATCCGGTGTGAATGAAACTCCCAACTCATTTCATGTACTACACAGAACTGCTGGTACTGCTAATAATTTCTATGACAACTGACCTTATCTGGATTTGAACTAGTGATCCAGAAGGAAAAGAAAATTCCTTTGAAAAGGAAAGGGGAGCAGAGTGATGTGGAGTTAAAAAACCCCTTTGGGAATCACATTAACCAACCACAGAACCACAGAATCATCAGGGTTAGGAGAGACCTTCAAGATCATCCAGTCCAACCATCAATCACCCCAAAACCACATCCCCACATCCTGACACCCCTAAACTACCATCTGGGCCAGGGCTGGAGACAGCAGGAGGATTTCCAGTGTCTCAACTGATGTTCTGTGACCACAGAGCAGCTCGTGTTAGGGGGCAGTGCTCCCTGGCCAGGCACAGCTGGAGTGGATTCACTGGATTCCTGGAATCACTTCGGATCATCCCAGAGAAAAGGGATACAGCTCCCTGGAAAAGGGTTGTAGTGAGGTGGGTGTCAGTCTCTTCTCTCAGGTAACAAGTGACAGGACAAGAAGGTGAGGAAATGGCCTCAAGTTGCACCAGGGGAGGTTTAGATTGGATATTAGGGAAAATTTCTTCACAGAAGGGCTGTCCAGCATTGGAACAGGCTGCCCAGGGAAGTGGTGGAATCACCATTCCTGAAATCTTTAAAAAACATGTGGATGTGTCACTTGAGGACATGATTGAGTGGTGGACACAGTGGTGGTGCTGGTTGATGGTTGGACTTGGTGGTGTTTGAGGCCTTCTCCAGCCTTAAAGATTCTGTGATTCTGTGATTCTCACAAGCTGAACATCCAGGCTGTTTATTCCAAGCCTTTGAGTTTTGGCATTTACTTTAATGTACTTGGCTTTATGGACTGACAGAGCTGGGCATTCTGGCTGCCCACCATCCACTCACATACTTTGCAAACAAATCTTAACTGAAAAAAAATACCTGGTTTAATGAGATTTCTATCCCCAGGTTTGGCAAGTGAGACCTTCAGAGCTCTCTGAGTGACAACTGCCAAATACACTTAACTTCTTAATTACATAAGAGGAAAATGCACTTGAACTATAGCACTGGCTCTAAGATTTTATTAATTATAAATGCACACTTTGTTATTAACATTTTGAACTTGATTTGGGAGAATGACCTCTGAAATGAAATGCATTCAGGTACTGTTAAAGATATGTAAATTCCACCTCCCTCTCACCACCTGCCCGAGTGGATAATGCTGCAGTGTATGCATCCAGCTGTTAATGAGTTATATATTCTAATAAACTGATTTCAGATTGTGTGTATTGAATCTTCACTCTTGCAATATGGTACTTTATATTTCTATCCTATTAAGTAAAATTAATCAACAGCTGTGCTCCTTATGTTGATTATTCTTGGTTTTTTTTTTCTATTAAGATCAGGAGGTTAATGAGGATAGTGCAATGCCTGGATGTGGTATCCATGCTAGGAAGGAGTATCTAATTCAATCAAACATACACCTCTGGAAATGTTAAGGCTATATTAAGAAATTGGGCTATAAATAACTTGGTATTTTCCATCTCTATGCTCCAAATCAGAATGACCCATATGGACATCACAAACTTCCAAGGGTGCTTCATTTTCAATATTTTCACTTAGAAGGGCCAGCTTATGAAAATATACCCCCAAATCTATCCACTGGACTATTTCTAATTTCAGGGGTCAAATTTGACTTGAACATAAACAATGGAAGAACTCTCTTTAGGGAATGTGGGGTCAGGGCCAGCTGTGGGAGAGGCCCTGCTCTCTGTGGAGCAGCACGTTCCTGCTCTCTGCTCTGCATCCCAGACCCCCCCAGCCCAGGAGAGGCCACCCCAGTGCCACCAAGGACAGGGTGTCCCACACCTCACCCCTGCTCAGAAATTAACACCACTGAGCCTTGTCTTGTTTGAAAGCCAGACCTGATGGGAGCACCCCAACATGGCAAAGATAGAGGAGGGAATCTACAATTCCTGGGACCCTAAAAGTCCCCTTTAAATCAGAATGAGTGGTGGCAGTGACCCAAGCAGCCCCAGCTATGGCTTTCCATGTCTGTAAACACTTCAGAAATACCCATTTTTGCTGGAACTAACAGCCCTTCCCAGCACCCCGAGAGCTTTGGGCATCCAGTTCTTGTTATGGTTAATTCTCCCCCATGGAATCAGGGTGAGGTCCAAGGAACCAAACTCCATTAATAACTCAGGCTGCCAGCTCACATCCATCAGCATCAAATATTAATAGACTCCGAGGGCCACAGCATCCATCTTTTGGGATGGCAGTCAATAATCTGTCTTGTTTCTGTTCAGGGAGAGGGGAAGATTTTCCTCCACCAAAATTATTATTGTTCAATATTAGTAGAGCTTAAAGACACAATGCTGCCTTAGGTGTTGGCTGTGTTAACAAGCTCTGGCTGCTTCAGAAAGTGTTTCCCCTGGATTAATGTTACCCTAACAGGTTACATTTCTTGTTTCTTTTAAAAATGCATTCCTGCTATAAGTAGTGATCAACGCCCTTAAAAAATCCTTTTCTGGTGATCAATACACAAATTTGTATTTATTCCTGTGCATTTTGGATCAGGACTTCCAAGTCTGTGAAATGCATTTTGAAAGGGGGAAAAAAAAGAGTATCCCAGATCATAAAGAGAGTTAATAACCCAGCAATGGTCAACAACATTCAGCAAATTTTGCACCCCCAGCTGGTCTGTCACAAAGTTTGCTATTTAAGGATGTGAAATTAAGGATTTCAGAAGTAGCTACAATCTACAGGAATACAATTCCCTTGGAGGGCTGAAGTCTGGTTCCACTGAGCTCAGTGGCAAAACAGAAAATCAATTTTTCAAGGCTTCCGCAATGCAGAAGAGGAACAGGATGTTATTGAACCTGGCCTCAAGTTTGCATGACAAAGACCTGGGTGACAGCTTTGCTCTTGAGGTTAAATCTGCCGAGTGCTGAAATTCCTCAACTCCCACAGGTTACTGGGGGCGATTGCCAGCACTGAAAGGCAAAATACTGGAACCTTTGGTAATCTGCAGTGGGACTCCAGCTAATCAGAGATTTCTAACACAGCATCTGATCCCCTCCCTCGCCCCCTCCTTGCCAGGCTGTGCAGGTGAATCGGAGGTGCAGCCCCTGGCACCAGCCCAGGGATGCTCCACGCTCAGTGCCCAGAGCACGGAGTGGAAAGAAGGGCACGGTGCAGAGACTCCTGAGGGTGCTGATCTGCAGATCAGGGAGACAGAATGCTGCTGCTCTTTGCACCTGAGGCCTGTGTGTCCAGATAAGCTGATCAGTGTGGATTTAGCACCTACAAATGCATATTTCTGTGTACACACAGCACGTGGGACACCGGTGTGCTGGGACACGGTGTCTGTGCACTGATGCAGATCACAGATACACTTCTGTATATTTACTTATTTAATTGTGACATTTACAATTAACCCAAAGTGGTTCTCCACAAACATTCCCTCAAGGTAAACATATGGTATCCAGCAACACAAACTGTCAGAACAAACTAATTTCCTTAATGGTGTTCAGTGGAAATTACTGTGCTGTTCATCAGCGGATCAGCAGCAGGGGAAAACTTTGTGCTTGCACCGGGCTTGTCCTCCACCCTGGACTCAATTTATTCATGACCTTACTACACAGCATCCTTAGTTTTCCATACATAATGATGTCCTCTGGCATAATTCCTTTCCCCTCTGGGTGTTACTAATTACTCCCTGCAGAGGCTATTATTGGTGCTAATGATAAAATGCAGGAAAAAGCTCGGGGAAGGCTCCGTGCCAAGTGTTCGTGTGCAGGTGATTGCTGTGACTGAACACTGACAAAAGTTCCCTTACCCACCTTGTAACACGATGTGATGGAGCTGTGCTGGGGTTTGATCTAAAAGGACAAAATGAAACCACCGATGACTTTATTCAGTCTCCTTTTCCCTGCGCCCTTTTCATGGGAAAGGCAGGGGAAGGCAGAAAGGATGAGAAAGAATTTCCTTACACTTAAAAAAGTGATTTTACAGCTCATGACTCATGCAAAGACAGAACCATTGGCAGCCTGAATGCCAGAGTCTTTCACGAAATCATCAACCCCTCCAAGAGCCATCTGCAAAGCCTTCCCCGGTGTGCACCCGGTGACACTGCAGTTCTCTGAGTAAAACACGGACATGCCAAGCACGGATCCCTTCGGGAATGAGCAGAACTTCCCCTTTGCTTCCTACAACCTTACAAGGATTTACAAACCTTTACAAATGGATGTCAGCATTTTATTTCACCTCTGAATTTGTGCTAATATGCTAATTCACACAGTAAATTTCACAGTAAATGCCAAGTTCAGAATTACTCAGCCTGATACTAATTTTTAAATCTGATGATGGATCAGAAATATTTAGCAGAACATGCACACAAACAAAATGGAAACTTCATTTGTTATAAAGAGAGAGTAAGCAAAATATTATAAATAACGTCAATTTTAAGTACCTAAGTACCTATGGTACTTAAAATTAGATACAATTTAATTTTACTTTACTGATCATAGTCTTTGCTAGCAAAGCTCTGATCTCTGAGTGAGAGGGGATTAAAAATTACCATAAAGTAATTGTGGTTGTTAGTTTCCAAACTGTACAAAATCTGGTTAAATTTCATGGATTCCTTTTTTATAAACCCAAATATATTTGCTGTGGTCTGTTACTGGCATAACTCACATTACTCCCTCATTAAGGCCACAGAAGAACCAGGACCATGTTCTCATTTCTGGCCTCTCAGTCCCCAGAACCTCTCACTCCCTGTCTGGGTTGTTCTGTTTCCCACTGCACAGCCTCAAAATTGATCTGAGATGCATTAACAGTATATTTGGGCTACTTTTATTAAAAAACAAAGAAAAAAAAAGAAGGAGAGTACTCAGCCTATGGTCCTTGGGCTACAATGGGTTTCAGAGCAACAATTATCCATCCATCCTCCCAGAAGGGACCTGTCCCAACCCATTGCCCAGGCACCTTGGGAATCATTTGTCACAGCTTAGGAGAGCCTTTGGGTAGGATTTGGCTGCCTGGGGAATAATTTGAACCTATCAAGATGGGAGAACTTGTGCAGCCCCCCAGTCTGGACACCGTGCATGTGGAAAACTGGAATTAACTGCACAGGGCTCGTGGTTTGCAGCCCAGCAAATCCCAGCTGTGAGGGATTTTTTGTGGAGGATGCAAGGATCTGTGCATCTCAGGAGCCAGGCACTGCCTGTTGGCTCAGGGTCCTCTCACACTGGGACTCCACTGGAAATTCATCTTTTCCAGTGGAGGGTGCACAGAATCTCACCACTCTCCTGCCCTCCAGCAGCTTGCCTCCAACGTGCTCCATACAGCCAAAAGGAACAAAGCCCTGGCACAATAAAACTGATGAATAAAAGCAGCAAATCCTAGCTTTGGGAGGGATTTTTTCCCCTCCATGAAATCCAGTGAAAACAAACACAAATAAAACCTTCATTAAAAAAATTGGATTTTGCATACTAAAAGTCAGCAAACCTGAGCTGGATTTCTGTCAGCAAGCATTATAATCCCCCTCACCACCAGGGAACAGTTTTCTAGTTTGCACTAAAAGTATGCCCAATACCAGTCAGTTATCTGCACTTAAAAAAATCCATTCCTACAGTACCAGTTACCTAAACATGGTTATTAAAAAAAGGAAAGAGAATTCAATAAAGAAAGCAGGGAAGAGATCTCACCCTCCCTCCCGCTTCCCGTAAATCAGGGCAGCACTTGCTGGCAAAAAAAAAATCTAGACTGACTTTACAACTCTTGAATATCTGCCTGGTTTAGTATTTAGGCTTAACTGCAGAGCCCTTTAGTGTCAGCAAGGCAATGAATACAGCATCATATAATTAAATGTATTCAGTAGGAAAGTAGTGTGGAGAGTACAAAAGATGATCATCTACCTCTGAAGAAGAATATTTTTTTATGCAGTCAGCACTTTTCACCTAACAGGATATCACAAAACACATTTATCCAGGAGGGACCTCTCCAAAAACAGGCAATTGGATTTAGATTGGGTAAACCAGGTAGATTATCAAGGCAGGTAAATCATGGCTGTACCAGAGGGATTTCTCGTGTCCAGTGTGGGGCCAGCTGGGAAACCAAGTCCTCTCCAGTTAAAGCAATTTAAACCTGGAATTTAAACCTGCACCCCTGGGTCTGCAGATTTATACAGGTGAGGCAGGGAGCAAACTCTCAGAATATTTTTTTAACTCTGGGGAAGCTGTAAAGAGTCAAACAACTGTGGGGATCATTGCTCTCACTATAACCAGCTTTGATCAGCTGCTGTTTTAAAATGCTCCAAAACACATGGCCAGATCACAATGAAATATCCTCAAAGGTAAAATGGCCTGGTCATTCTGTGCATGATTTCAAGTTAGTGGGAATTATTTACATCCCTGAGAAGTACATCTCTGGCACATGTGCTCTCCATGATGTGCCTATAAGCTACTCATGTCCAAACTGGGGATGGAAGGTGGCTAAATGTCAAAATACCAAACCACAGTCCTTGAATATACTGGTAAAGATTAAAAAAAAGCTGGGGTCTTTTATGCCTTTTTTAAATGAAGGCATCAAAATCGGGGTTACCACTGTGGCCAAGGGAGGATTTTGACACCCTGTGTGCAGCTCCATCATTTCCTTCCCCAGATTTGGGCAGAGCAGGTCAGTGGCTAACAGGAGCCATTTGGAAACACAGATTAGCATTTCAGTGCCAGGCAGTGACCTTCAGAGTGGGAACCCAGAGCTGCCTGTCAATTCTTCCCCAGCTATTTAATAGAAATACCTTTGCCTGGAAATTTGAGATGGTTTCTGGTCTATCCACAGAGCCTGAGTGCCACAGTCCAAGATCCACCTTGTAAAACAGCTGTGGCCTCCTGACTTTTTTGCAATAATAAATGTGGGTTCTGGCTGTCAAGTCTGAACAGTTCTGCAAAAAGGACATCAGCTAAAACAGGAAATAAAAGGCATCATTTATACCTTCAGCCTCTATGATGTTTTCTGGCAAGAAGATCCACAGTTTAATTATAAATACAAAGGAGAAGAAACATCTTTATCTGCTTGCTTCAAACCCACTGCCTGATTTTTAATTGGGAAATTTCTTATACTGTGATAAGTAGCAAGAATGCATTCCTTCTTCCCCTTCCCCTATGGAGTGAGAGACCTCTCACATCCCTACACCCGGTGACCCCTTCTCTAAGCAAAATCATCCCACTGTTATTCCCATTTTATGGGAGCCATTTCACAACTTAATTACGCATTCTGTGAAAAGCACTCTCTTTGTTTTTAACCTGCTGCGCAATCATTTAATTGGTTGGCCCTTGTTCCTGTGTTATTAGAAATAGTAAATAACCATTCCTTGTTCATGTTCCGAGCTCCATCCCCAGTTCCACAGATCTCCATCGTGTCCCTCCTCAGCCATCTGTTTTCGGAGCCGAGTTCCTGCTTATCGAGTGATTCTCTATAGAAATCGTTCCATATAAAAGATGATCTTTGTCACCATTTCCATTCTATCCTTTGTAAGTGGGAATCAGCCAAGCTGTGTGCAGTAATTTGAGGATTGGATATATTATGGATTTACACAATACCAAAAAATGGCTTTTCCATCCTGTTTTATTCTCATCCTGATCATTCTAACTATTCTGTCAGGCGCTCTGGATTCGTTTGAGTTTTTCAGAGTCATTCAGGGGCTGAGTTTTTCAGAAAACTACCCACAGTGATTGCCTGATCTCTTTTCCTGAATAGCAGGAATTAAATTAGAACTCATCTTTTGTGTGTTTACTTAACATTATTTTCCTATTATCAATTACTCTGCATTGTTAAACACTGATTTTCAACATACCCAGTCATTCAGGAACAGGAATCTTTCCCCAAATTTGCTACTGCCTTTACAATCCCAATAGTTTTGCATTATTTGAAAACTTTCTTTTGGACTTCTTCCACAGCTGTGTTGTGCAATTAAGGACAATGTCCAAGCACAGCTTCAGACCAGTCCATCAGTGCACACCTGAACTCGTGTCCACACCCTGAAGGACTGAGTCCAGGAGGAGCTCAAAGTGCTGCAAACAGCAGGAATTCTCACTGGCCCCTTGCTATGAGCACTGGAGCCATGGAAGTAGCAATGTGGATGGAAAACACAAAGGAACAGGGCTGATGCTGCAAACAGCTGTGGTGGACCTCAGTGCTGAGCTGCTGAGAGATCAAAGCAAAAGAACAGCATCTAAAAAAGAAAAGATGTCAACTCTAAGCTAATGGGTTTTGTGATGTAATTCTGAGAAGCTGGTAAATAACCAGGTGACCACACACAGGCAGATAAGAGATAGCCCCTTCAAACTCTCACAGATATTCCTAAATCAAAACCCTATGCAAAAGAGTTTGAGATCTGGTAAAATTTCAGTTGCTCTTTGGCATAAGAAAACAAAATCAGTATTTTTCATTTATACATGTCCGATTGTGAAAGAAAAAGTCTTTGACAGTACAGTTGCACAGAAAATGAAATTAAAAACTAACCTGTGACTTAAATCCTGTCCTTAGGAGGTTTTAATGAAGTCAGTTTGCAATTTGAACTACCAGGAGAGCCAGCTACCAACACGTTCATGCACAGAACCACAGATAGTGTGGATAAAGATATATACATTTGGAAGCTTAATAGATGAAAGGAGGCACTGCTATTGGCAAGCAGTTCATCCCTCTGCAAAATTCAGATCAAATAACTCAGTCTGAGCAGAATATTGAGCTCCACTGGTTCTGAATGAAGCTACAGGAAGAGAAATGCAATTTGACACAGCCACATTGCCAATTAAGGGTAAAACACATGAAATATGTCAACTAGCAACAAAGGCAGAGGCTTTCAGGCTTTCTGTACCAAGTTGGTTCCTTTGGACCCACTTATGAAAACTTTGGAGTTATTCGGGTAAATAAAACTGCAGCAGAGCCCAGTAAAAGTAAATACGAGAAGAAAGAGAAGACCTAGGACTTGCTCAGAGTTCTTATCAAATTATAAACTCTGTGTGTGACTGAATAGGTTCTCATTAGTAGAGGCAGACACTGAGGCAAACCCTCTCTTCTGTATCTGGGACAATCCCACTGAAGGCAGAAGTTGTGTTCAGGTAAACTTGGGCTGGCAAAGTAGAATTTGAGCTGTCACAGACAATTTCTGGAGCTTGTGCATTGACAAGAGAGTGAGCAGAGAAAAATGAAATGGAATAGCTCATAAAAGGCTCTGAAAAGTTCCACTGAATTCAAAGAAAGGGCTGCAGTTCTCACAGCTGAGCGGGAGCCACTGTGTCCTGTGCATTCAGTGACCTTGTTAAACACTGTGGTACAATAGTTCACCTGCTCTAAAGCATCCACAAATGCCCTGAGGTGGGAGCAGAGCCTTTGTTCCTGCTCCTGCAGCCGGGTGCTGCCAGGGGCACTGCAGGCTTTGGGGGAACAGGCTCCGAGCGCCGCGGCCGCCGCCGCTCCCGCAGAAATCCCTAATTGGTCCGGAGGAGCGCGGGGGCAGAACAGCACCAGGCCTGACTGACAGCACCGACATAAAAACCTCTATAAAACTGATATCAAACACTGATATCAAAATCAATAGGGGAGCGGCTTGGTCTGGAAGCCTGGAATACACAGGTGGCCTCCCCGTAATGATCTTCCCTGTTGGCACTGGAATGGAGATTATCTCCTCCTGCAATTCAGCAGAGCCAGAAGAATCCATTTGTGAGTTGTTACTGAAATCCTGGCTCAGCCCACATCCAGCTCCCTTGCACTGAGGTGATGCCCATTGTTCCCTGAATGACGTGTGGCTGTGTCACCCCACAGCTGGACTGATTTTCCAACTTCACCTGCCATTTGGGAAAGGTGCAGGACAAGCTGGGTGGCTCACAGTGCTCCTGAGGGGTGCTGCTCCAAAAGCTCTCAGTACCTGTGCTCTTTGTCCCCAGAAAAATCCCTACAGGGACCTTGAGATGGATCACACAGCCACAGCCACATCACCAGGCTTGACCTGAAGCAATGGTTTGTGAAGGGAAAATGGTAGAAAGGCTCAATGTGCCAGCAAATTTGCTGGTGGCTGCTGATGGAAATGGGGATTGTGATGTACACACTGATCCACAGGGAGCTGGACTGAGACCAAGTCATTCCATGCAGGGCACTGCACAGCCAAGGGAAGATCATTCTCAGTCTGTACTGATCACACTGAGTAGTTTTGGGATGAAAAATTTTATAGTCTGTTATTAGCCCAAATGGACTACAAAAAAATCAAAGCACAGCCATTGCATACACACAAATATGTTCTTTCATATGCACTGAGAAGTGGGTAAGAAAATTCAGATGTCATCTATGAAAAGGGCCATCAAGATGTGATTCAGAGGCAGTTTTCATCTGTCTGTGACAGTGCAAAAATCTGGATAAGTGCAAATGATCCATGATCAGCTCCATTAATGTGGAAAATGTACTAAAACATTGTGTGTGAGATGTTTTGATTTCTATCTGTAAAATCAGACCTTCCAATTTGCAGCCCAGATGACAGGAAAACTTCTGTCCAATGGGAAAGTGTCAGGTCCTTCATTCAAAAAACATTTCCCCAGCTCACTTTTAGGCTGTATGGAACAGAGAGGTTTTGTTGCCTGCTTGAGATCCCCTTCTTGTTCCACATCCACATGTGAAGTAACTTGTAAGCTTCAAAAAACTATCAGCTGAGCTTTCAGACTGATCTCTGTCTAGAGGATACCAAGCAAATGCCAATTCAAAGGAGAGTGCATTCCTCAGAGACCAAAACCAGGAAAGAGAGATCTGGGATGCAGCCATAGCTAAGTGTAGGGGGCCTGGTTGTGTTGTTCTGACTGGCTGATTTTTATCTTTATTCACTTTTGAAATACCAGGTAAATATAATTTTTGACTTCCATCATGGTTTCCCAGGGCACAGCTACATCTTCCATTTTTTAAGGTTATTTTAGTTGAATTTCCCATATCTCTGCCTTTCACATCACCTCCAGACCTAAAACTGACACTGATATCTGTTATCAAAGAGACTGCATTTCCTTCTTGCTGGCTTTGACAAAATGAGCCTCTCAAACCTGCTCAGAACTCTTTGAGTCTGCCAGGTCTTTTTGGTGACTCTTCAGCTGCATCTCACTGCTCCCTGTATCCAAGCAGGGACTTTCCCTCTTGACCTGTTCCTGGGATCACCAGGACAGTCCTCCTGGTTGGCTTGGCCTTTCCCTGTCTTTGTCTCTTCAGGGGTAGCTGAGGAATTAGTCAGGGCTACAGTGGGATATTCCCAAGCTTCTTAAAATCATCTCTGCTGAGAACTTTTGGAAAATTGAGGTGAAACAAAGGAAAAAAACCAATAACCAGGAAAAAGTTCAAAGGCTGGGAGAATGGAAATCAATTTCTTCTACATCTTGACTTAATACTCAACCTTTGCTCAGGCAAAACTCTTTTCTTTTTTAGGGAATGTGATCCATGGTACTTTGAACCTGGTTATGCAGTCAGGGGATTAAGTGAGTCTGAGGTCCCTGAGCCCACCTGAGTGTCCTTTGCCAGGTAAAGCATCAAAGGAGACCTGACAGCGTTACTGCAGTGGGGCAGGAGAGGACTGAGGATAGAAATTAGTGGCAAACAAGGCTCTTGTAGCTCCACAACTTCTAAGACAACTTGTTTTACTTTTATTACCAATTAATAATTCATGCCCTGCCAGCTGCAGGCCATGCTCAGACCCAGCTGCACAGTGAGGGTGCCTCTCCTCGTCACCTCTGCCTCTGCTCCTCGCCCTTCTCCGTGGGTTTGAGACGTTGGGTCATGGACACAAATGGGAAACCAGGGAGGAGAAAATGCATCTTCCCCCTGCACCTGGGTAATTCATGAAACCAGACCCTGCAAACCATTCCTGTTGCCTCTGATACTCCAGTTAATTGGACAACTGCTGTGCCACAAAACCTCTCCCCCACCTACAGCAAGTAAAATTTATACTGGTGGCTGGTAACAAGAACATCTTGATAAAATGGCTGAATTTATTTTATACTGAGAAATGAAAAGAGCTCTTAACAAAGGGGGGTAACTGATATGCTCGGTAAATCAAGGATAAAAGGACACAGGCTCTATTGAAGATTTTTTCCCCTCGTCTTTTCTTTTTAAACCTTTTGATGAGGTGCCCTGTTGCTCTGCGATGAGCTTCCACTGAAGTACTTTTGGAATTATCTCAAACAGAAATGGATCATTTAAATGAGTTAAAGCCCCCAAACCAGATCCACTATCTCCAGCCTTACGTTCATTTTTTATATTAAGAATTTTGTGAAATTTATAAAATAATTTTACTACTGAACCACGGGCTTATAATACAAAGAAGTCTCATCCATTTTCTCCCCCGCTTCCTTGTGAAGTGCTGAAGAATGATACATTTAGAATAAAGATGAAAGTTAGTATGTAGAAGAGAGGGAATACGCTGATAAATTTGTACCTTGTGTGTTTAGAAAACACCTACAGGCAATGATGCTTCAAATTTCTCCAGACCTGCCTGGGACTTGGGTCCTTCAGGGAAAATTCAATTGAAGATAAGATAAGGTGCTCCTCTCTATTTACTCTGTTTTTTTCTTTTAGACAACAGACAGAATTTTAAAGGTGTAGGACAGGAGAACAGGCTTCCACTTTTCTTAATATAAAGATTGTTTTTTCTCTCCTGTATGTTTTTTTCAGGGAACAAGAGATATGGCATGTGCCAGAAGGAAGCCTGGTATGGCTGGAATACTCAACAGACTGGACCTCTAAGTGATGGTGACCTCTAGAGGACCATAATCATCGTTCTTCTCATTCTGTGGAACAGCAAATTGGTCATTTTACTCAGTGAGTAGGCACAGAGCAGGCTACGACTGGTCTGAGTCTGTGTGTGGGTGTTTGTACTGACCAAGAGATTATCCACTGCAAAATTTGGTGTGCATTTGCTGTGCATTTGAATAGCTTTACAGCACTATAATTTATACTTATTTTTACTAAGTGCTCGAGCTACTGTTCATTGTGTGCTACAAGGGCTGACTTTTACTCAATGTGCAGGTAGGTTGTAAAGTTTTACTCTGATGCAAACCCTGGGAACAATTTGTACCCCTGTGGTAGAGAAAGCATTATGTTGAGAAATTCAGGCATGCCAGACAAAATTATGGACTTACAGACCCAAATGAAGCCTGTGTTTCAGTGCTTAAGTGCCCGGATTCCCACTGAGCCCAGCCAGAGATCCATACACATAAGCACCTCTATAAGGATATATTTGAAAGGCATTAATTGTGCTTTTAAAATGCAATTTTGATACAATGCCAACAGAAGATGCAAATAGCACTGGGATAAATCTTAGAAAGCTTTAGGAAATCCAAGAGCCATTCCAAAAGCTAAAAATCTTCTAGTAAGAGATCACCACTGCTGTAGTTTCCATACTTTGCAGCATGTGATTGGCTTGTGTGGGATCTACCAATACAGTGAAGAAATAGAGAAATGTCAAAATGGATTCTTTCATTTTGGTGATGAAGTGCTTGCTCTGCTTGCCAGCACGCAGGGTTCAATAAAAGCAGACAGGACTTCAAAAAATAGCAGCATAAATAGATGGACTCTTTAAAGTAATAGAAGTTCTGTCATCTGGATGTGAAATATAGACCTAAGTGCCCGCCGAAGTAAAAGCTGACAGCACATTCCACAGAGAAGTGTTAAAAGTTTTCTCAGAGTGTCTTGGGCTGAGAAATGTTTTAACTACATCTCTCCTTGCCACAACACACAGAATAGAAGCATTTGAAGTTAAACCCATTTTTCAAAAGAAGAAAACAAAGCATCCATAAAGAAACACAGGCAGAGCACAGGACGAGGTCTCTAGATAGCCACTGCTTTCAGGGAAGCTGCAATAAGCTGTGCAATGGAGAAGGTGAACTTACTTGTATCTCAATAGCATTTATAATTATTTCAGCAGCTAAAATGCTGATAGGTACATGCAGGGGGTTGGTTTCAAGATTTCCTTGTGAGACACAAGGTCAGGATTCCTGTGGTCTCCTGTCATATTTAATTCATATCCTCTGACCTTCTCCACCGTGTTTATTGAATTACAGGAATAAAATTCAATGAACCAAAAACAAACAAAGAGAGAGAGGACATGGCAAATCCTGCTTTCTTTTACATCCCTCCTCCACACCTGAGTTCAGTGGACTTGCAGGAGAGCATGTTGGAGCAGAATTTGGAAGGAAGGGGAGGTACAAGTTAGTATAACCCCTCTCACCATCCCCATAATTGCATCCAGATAATTTATTGCAAGCAGCAGCCATTTCCACGTGGGAGTGATGATTCAATTTCTACCATTCAAGACTCTCCCCTAGTGCTTTTTAGGGCTGATCTGTGCACTCCCTGTGTGTGTTTGCCAGGTTCCTTCTGGTCACAAACGAGATGGCAGCAGAACAGCTTTACAAAACCATTCTTCAGAAGAGCATTCTGGCAATTCATCACTTCAGTGCTAAGAGGAAATCCTCAAATATGTTAAAAGTCCCAGTTGGAGGGAAGTGCCCTCTTGGCATGCTTGTAATGATGATTCCCTGCAATCATTTGAGTTCAACTGATACAGCCTTTATCCTCCTTTACATGTCGGATGCAGGAATCAAAGCATTCCCAACAGGCCTGTGGAGCAATGGGGAGTAGATCTGTGATTTTGGGGAGGATTTTATTGTGTCTCCTGTACCATTATCCTGTTTTCATTGCCTGGCCAGGGCTGTGGACCCCTCAGTTAAATTCCCACCCAGTTCTGCACTGTGGTTCAGAACCCACAGAGGGAAAACAGAGCCATCCTGCCATGGGATCACCCAGCACCTCACACAGATACGCTGGTACCCAACAACAGCTTTACAACATTGTCATTTGGGTTTAGAGCCAGACATATGCAAATCTGGCTCTTGAGTCTGACCCAAAACATTCACAGAAAAAATAAGACAGAAGATGTTTTGAAACTCTATCCTAAACTGCAAGCTCACCACTATTTAGCTTGGGCATTTTAATTTCTGGAAATGTCACAGCTAATAAATAATGTATTTTCTTTAAGCTACCATATACATTTTTATTTTACAACTTGAACCTTTTTTCCAAAAATTAAGTGCTCTGCTCACGTACATGGCAGCCTATGGGATGGCTGTCTTTTCACTTAATACATTTAATAAAGGTGACCAGATGCTTTGTGTTTTTAATGGCTTGTTCTGCATCCCAACAAAATGTCCCTGTTTTGGCTGTGAGAGCAGATGATTCATCCTGAAACCCAGCCCAGCTGCCCTGACACAGGCAGGGTGAGTTAAAAACCCACCATCTGTGCTGGAGGAGTGGGCAGGAGGAGTGCTTTGTCAGGAAAACACTGTCCTTCCTTGGGCACTGCATATTCCAGGCAGCCAGTAATCCCAAAGTCCTGTGGGTCCAACCTCCCTGCCTTTGCAGATAAATTCTGCAGTCATATCCCATCTTCCACCATCTTCTCCTCCTTCCCCCCTTCCTGAGAAGCCCCTCAGATTGCTCTGCCCTAGGATCACGTGTCGAGCAAACATTGCTGTAAAATGTAAGATGTTGCTCCTGGTTTTATTCTTTCCAATTATGTGGCAAAATTCCTGCCCATGTGGCTGCCTCAGCCAAGCCTCATGCTCAAAAAAGTGACAGGGATTCATTTATGGCTTTTGTGAATAATTAGCTCTGCCCAGCTCTGCATTAGCACCACTCCACTGCCAGCTCTGCCAGAGGACACATCCTGAGCTCGGAACCGGCGCTCGCGGACTCGCCCAACTCAAGGGCAAAGCTCTACCCCCAGGCAAAGCTCCCCTGCTGCCTCAGCAAGAGCCAGGCAGGAATATCTGAAGGGAAAGCCTGGCTTGGAGTGTGTCACTGGGACAAGGCACTTCCAGCCTGGGTCTGGCCCCACAGCCTTTTCCAGCTCCCCTCCTCCCTGCCGGGAGGACAACGCCCCGGGCTGGGAGGAGAAGGTTCCCAGCAACTTTTCTGCACAGCCTGTGTTCTGCAGCACTCAAAAGAAGCATTGCAGCTCATCTGGCATGCACACGAATGACAAATATGCTTCAGAGGCAATAAATTAGCAATTTCAAGGCTTTACTTCCCCTCATGGACTAATTGCCAGAGATTATAGTATATTATGTGAGAGCAATGATACTAATGCCTAAATATGCTTCAGTGATTATAGAGCTATCCTCAATAACCAAGCTGTTTAAATGTCAATGCAAGAAAGCTCTTTATTATGAGATTAAATATTATTTTGAAGCAATGCAATAGGAACTTCCCAGGCTTTCTGCCTCCACTAATGCTGCCTTGGGGCAATGTATATTGGACAAGGTATGCTTTTTTAAAATGTGTACAGTAAAGGGTCCCTAAGTGCTTTTGTGCTGCAAATTTGGACAGCATTCCTAATAAGAAGGAGGATCTTGGCATCTTTTAATTTTGTAGTTGTTACTAACATGCTGCTGCCTTCATCCTTCCTCCACTTGTGAATCAACTACTGTATAGAGAAAATAAATTCTTGGTTTTTGTTTGTGAAGTTGGGAATCAAACCTCAAAGACCTTTTCTTTTCTTTTTACCATTACCTTGCACAGATGCTTTTGACTCCAGCCCCTCACACCTAAATAAATCTGTTAATACCTGGCATTGAGACAACCCCTGGAAACCAGTGGAAGCTCCAACTTTCAGGTTCAGCTGCTGACACGAGGCAGAGAACAAAAGTGTCTTTAAGCCATAGCTCCAATTGCACAGCTCTGCAGATGCCAGTTGGGGATCACAAGCTCAGGTGTGGAATTAGAAGGAAGAGAGGCAAAAAAGTCTTTGGCATCCCACTAATGTCATACAGGACCTCCCCACTACGGATCTGTCCCAGCAGGGCAGCCTGTCCCTTGATTTCTAGTAAACTTGGTAATTATAACTCATGACTATTATAATAGTATAGAAAACATAGATAGGCCTGTGGGGACAGATCATCATAAATGAAGGACAGAGAAAGCCAACTTTTTGTGAAGTTTGGTGGAATTCTCTCTTTAAAGTATTTTTTTTTCCTTTAGGAAGTATTGTTTCTGAAACACAGCCTGCACTTCTCCTCCATGGTGTGCTCCTGAAGAGGAGGAGCTTCATATACATATAACCAGGGAACTTACTGGCAAGAATTCCATTCTGCCCAGCCTTAGCAGGACTGGACACCTGGATCCATGTCCCAATACTTTCTGCTGCAGCCTGGCAATTGTTAACTCTGAATTTTTGCTGTTTTCATCTTGGCTGGTTTCTTCAGCCATTTTACATCTCACCGATAAAATGCAATGCTTGTTTACCTCAGAATGTCTGAAGCTCTTTCTGATGCTCAGGTAAAAGACACCTGCCACATAAGCTCAGAGAAGACATAAATTGCTCTATCATTTGTAACATTTTAAAATATCTTCATCTATTAAAATCACAGTGTGACTGACAAGGAAAATGCTGAACGGCCATGAGAATTCTTTCTCTGCTCTTCCAGGCAGACAATAATCTGACACCTTTTTTGTTATGTCTTGACTTAGAATATACTATGGGAAACCATATCTTTATCTTTATAACAGTAATAAACTTAGAACAGTGATGTTAACTAAATAACCAGCAGCCACAGATTGACACTGCTCAAAGGACAGCAACGTGGACTTAGCACAGAATGGGCGAAATTTACCCCCGTTTGGCTCCTTTTATGCAAATATTATTTCAAATCAGATTAAAAGCCTCTTTTATTTTTGCAGCCACTTTATGAAACCCCTGCCCACGGCCAGCCCCACTCACCATGAAGCCCGGGGCGCAGATGCAGCTCCCAGTGATGCTGTCACAGTCGGCCCCGTTGTGGCAGGGACAGGGCACCTGGCAGCCCTCGCCGTAGTAGCCCACGGGACACGTCTCGTTGCAGTAGAGCCCAGCCCAGCCAGCCTTGCAGCTGCACTCCCCAGACAGAGGATGGCAACTAATGAAGAGACAGATGTTAATGAGATGTGGGCAGGAAGGAAAAAGCAGCCCAGAACATTTCACGTGTCACACTAAGAACAGGACAAGCCTGGAAACTCTTTAGGGTGGTAGACATGAGCAGCTGTATAATTTGGGAAGTTGAATAGAGAATCTGGTGCTAAATAGCCCAGCATTTCCAAACATCTGGGAACTGCCACAGCACTGAGTAGTTTACACCTTGAAGTTTATGCTCTTCCATTCTCAAATCAATGTGACTTGGATTACTGACATCAACCACACCATTAATCCTTAGAAGCTGTAGGACAGGGATGTGCTGCACTATTTGGCTGTAATGCAGCCAGCTAGAGATGTTCAGGGATAGGAGAAATTCCAGTGCGTGGAGGAATGCAATCAAGAGAGCTGTGAAGATAAACCTGAGTTCAAGGGCACAGCATTTCTATTCTATTCTATTCTATTCTATTCTATTCTATTCTATTCTATTCTATTCTATTCTATTCTATTC
>VZSE01004693.1:506078-655140 GCA_013398275.1 Promerops cafer
CATCCCATCCCATCCCATCCCATCCCATCCCATCCCATCCCATCCCATCCCATCCCATCCCATCCCATCCCATCCCATCCCATCCCATCCCATCCCACTGTCATTTGTGTTTTAAAAGACAGTGCCACCTCAGCAGAAGTTTCCAACAGGCACAGGTAGAAAGGAAAGTGCTTTGGAAGGGAAAACTCTCCTTGGAAGAAGAGTTTTGCAGGGAATATTCAGCCACAGTGACCAGAACTGATCAGCAGCTGAAGCCCTGGGGTTTACTCGGGACAGGAGTTAACAGGAGCCCTGGGACTAAGTCACAGCTGTGCAGGAAAATGACTCAAGTTCCTTTTTGCTGCAATAATGAACAACATTAATCCTCTGGCTTTCACTTCTATTCAGTCAATCCCACACCCTTGTGAGAGCACATGGAGAGAAAAGGAACTGAGCCCCAAAGACTGGACAATGCCCAGTCCTGCACCCCTGGGTGGAGCACTCACCCCTCTGTTCCTCCTGCATGGAACAGTTTCTCTTTATTGGGCATTTTTGCTCCTTGAGGTTTCCTCAGGGCACCACCTTCCCACAGCAGGAGGCTGGGGCTGGGAGAGGGGGAGAAGGAAGGCTGGAGATGTGTTAATTCCTGGTTTGAAGGGATGGAGGTTTCTGGGGCCAGCTGGGAGTGTGAGGCTTCACCTGAGAGCTCAGCATGCTCTGTGGCCTCTGCACCACAGCACTGCACAGTAATGGCACTGTTCAGGCCTCAGTGAGAGAGATGAGGAATCATATTGCCAGAATCCTGTTTGCTTTACTCTCAGAACAAGAAGAATAGACTTCTGCAAGGTGGGCTCTCTCTCTGGGCCTGTCCCCTGTTTTTTGCACCCCAGAAACAATTTCTTTTCCTTTACGATTATTTATTGCTACAGTTTAAGATTGTAGACATGACTGAATGGGTTTCTTTACACCTATAAAATTAATGTTGTAGATGTTAATTTTCAAGGTAACCTCACAAAATGTAATTTCCAACTATGTTTCAGGCAATTTCTGGTAAGAGAGGTTGGTCATATAGTGTTTCAACTAAAAAGGATCAAATTTTCTAAGTGTCAAATGTTTCATCATAAATAGTGTTTTACTGACTAATTAAAACAATTCATCAGCATAATAAACTACCATCCATGACAAAGCAGTCCCTGAAATTATGGTTTTCACAAAGCACCTCTTAACATTCAGATGAAAATAATAAAAGCTCATGTTTCCCCCCGTGTCTATTAATCATTACCTAATAGAAGCAGAAAGCTTAACTTTAAAGAAGGATTTTGAAATGAAAGTTGTGTTTCTCTGTTTCCACTACTACTGCATGTATCATGTGCTTCCATGAGAACTGCATCTGGTGGGTAAATTTATAATTTCAAAGGTAATATATGACCAGGGCAGTTTGAATCAGTCTGTGACAATTCAGCAGAAAATACTACACTCACTCAGCATTTTTCCTCTGAGGTTGGCTCCTTCACCAGCATGGACAGCTTTTTTGCATGGGATACAAACTAAGTATTAAGGGCTAAAACTCATCCTGACATGCACTAAAACAAGAATCCAAACCAAAGAGGCTTTCTAGAAGAATCTACTGGAGAAGGGAATTTGGACTCCAAAACAAAGGCCAGGAGAAGTTTGAGGGCATATTCTGACCCTCCAAAGCCTTGTCCAGATTTCATGGGACCATGAGCCAGGAAAATCCAAAGCAGATGTTTGGCTCCCTCCATCTATACAGTCCCACTGAAGAAAGGATAATTTTATTATCAGCCTGATCAGACTGTGGTTTTGATTTTCTCCTAACTCAAACTTGTTTGACAATCCAGGTGCCCGATGCAGCGTTGACTTGAGGAGGGCTGAGATTTAGATGCTTTCCCAAACTCCACAAGGCAGCTGTTCTCTTCCCAATCCTGCCAGGGAATCTTGGCCACCTAACTGACTCTTCTGCCTTCATTTTTCCCATTTCTAAAATGATGCCTTTCTTCCTTTGGAAACCATTTTAAGATCTGCAGCTGGTATCACTAAATAGCATGAAGTTTTTATATTAATTCTTTTTTCTCTCTGGTTTGTTTGAACTATTCCAGTAATTAAAGTGAGTAGAGTTACATACTAAATATATTGCAGCTCATGATGTGGGAATAGTGTATGTGTGCATGCATGTGTGTGTTAGGAAGGTTTCTCTTCTGCTGGCATTTTGTACAACCACATTCTGGTCAAATTATGTACCTAGATATAGAACAGAGCCAGGAAATTCACCTGTCAGCCATCCAAACATCCATGCAACCAGACTGCCCAGTGAATTAAATGCTATTTGGACTGAAGCTGAAATGTTTGAGGCAGGATAAAGCTTGAATAGGAAATACAGCTAGACATTTTTATAAATATCTGTGTAATTCCTCCCCTCCATGTGTCCATGTAACATTTTGCCAGCAAGGGTCACAGTGCATGGGAGGCATTTCTCCAGCCCCCAATAAACTGAAATTAATGAACACAAACAATTCCTCTGCAGAAGGACCACTGAAGGATGAGTGAGAGAATGGGAGGGTTCCAAGAGGATCCCAAAGGCAAATCCACCAACATCTGTTTTCCAACCCTTGCTGGGAGCAGCAAGAGAACCTCACACTCTTCAAAGAGTTTGGCAGTCTTATCCTTGATAGTTCTCATTGAATCTTAACAACTTTTATTTCTTCAACTCTCCTGCATCACAGGAAGAAACAGAGTGGAAACCAGGATTGAACACAGGCAGCCAAGTGTTCCTGTGGCTCCAGGCCAAGCAGAGGTGGAACAGAGCTGTCCACACACATCAGGGCTGACAAGGAAAGGGTTCCAGGGCTCCTGCTGCACTTTGAAAGCTACTGTACAGTCCCTGGCTTTTGAGCCACATTTACAGCAATAAAAGATTTATTTTCAAAAACTTTATTAGCTGAAGTGAAAAGGATAAAGGTATTTTTGACCTTTAAATTTTTTAAGCATCTAATTTTGAGGAAATCTGAGGAAACCAGGTAAATTTTTCAAGGCAAATTAGAAGTGCTTTAGACAACACAGTCTGTTCCAAATTCTGAATTTGTTCTTCACACATCTTTCAGCCAAAGTAACACCTTCCCAGCGAATTTCCTGATTTTCTGTTTATACAGCAGCACCAGTCCTCTCATTTTCGTTATCAGCAGCCTAATCCTTATTCTACAGTATTTTCTGTTTTATGGTGTCCACACTACATCCAGTCTCCCTTACTAAAATGCCTCTTGCTTTAAAGCAGTGGCCAGTGGGACTGCAGGGCTGCTCCTTCAGTCCAGCACATCTTCAAAGCCAGCCTTGTCCAGCACATTACTGACTCAGATCAAGGCAGAACTTCATGGAAGCTCCATGGGGTTTGGTCCTCCCCATCTTGCCCGTCTTGAGGCAGTAACTGCAGCCTCTGGAGATCTGCCCATTCCATTTGACTTTGTCCCAGTGGCTTCCTTCCTTCTCACATCTCTGATCTGGGAAAGACATTACCAAGGGCACATGGCTCCCCAGGCTGGCTCCAGTGCTCAGGAAGGGTGGGTGGTCAGGACTATTCCAGCTGTTCATTTCCCTCCCTGCCTGACAGAAGAACAAGCCAGGATTATTCCTTTCCAGCCATTGTAGGCTGTCTCAACATTTACTTTTTGCAGAGGGGAGTTTTTTACAGGTGTATCCTTTCCTGTGGAAGGACAGTCCAAGTCACCACCACATTCTAAATCACCTAATTGTGGGGTTGTTCAAAGTCCTGTACAAAGTGCCTTTCAGTGTGCCTTGATGCAGAAATTATTGGATGGTGTCCTTCAGTCATTACCATGCTGGAGGTTAGACTAGATGATCACTCTGATCTCTTCAGACATTAATATAGATAGATCTATGAAAATGGAAAAGCTGATTGTGTATTTCCTACTGTTCCTCCTCAGCTACTCCTCAAAGCCCTCAGAACTTTCCATTCCAGTCAACTCTCCAATAACCAGATCAAATGAGACAAATACAGGGACAAGAGTTTCCTTCACCTTCTACAAGTGTTTAATAAATATCCTCCACACTTGGGGATCACAGTAAGTAACCAACATCTTAAATTGCTCCTGGGGAAAATAGATGGCTGTGGGTAAATGAGTCACTTTGGAAGAGCCTGGTTTCAGTACAGTCAAACACTCAGGGAGGAACGGGAAGAGGTGGGTGGGAAAAGAAATGCACTGTATGGGACTGGTTAAACAATCAGCACAAAGATTTGTTCAGAATATGGAGTGCCTTTGGAAAAGGTCATTTTCCACCAGCTCTGACACTCCTTGGCTCAGCAATTGACAGAACTCTGCAGAGCTGGTGGAAAAGTGGAGAACTGAAATCCCATGGATGAATGAAAGAACATTTACTGATCTGCAGCTTGCTGGTATCTCTTTGTTCCATAACAGCAGCGATAAGATGTAGGAAAAAGGGAGATTTTATCAACAGAGAGACCAGACTCATTTATTAAGGAACCAGAGATACCATCTCAGCAGAGGATGCTGCAAGGGACGCTGACGGAGCACTGTTGGGAGGGAAGGAATAAAATGTTCCCTTCAGACAACCAGGCACAGGCAGGGTGTGTAGGAATGACCACATGCCCAGAAAAGAGCTGGGAGAGGATTCAATCCTCCCCCTTTCTGAGCTCTCTCAGACCTCTCTGAGGCCTCTTCTTTTCTCACAGCTGGAAGGTGCAAGTCTGTTCTTTCAGGAAAGATCCTCCAGCAAACTCTCAGAGCACCTCCCAGGTAGTTCTGAGTAACACAGGATGAATTCTTTCACTCTCCAACCCACAGTCTTACCCCACCTAAAAGACTCCTAATGCATTGAGCATGTAGCTGAGAAACTGCAGCCAGGCTCAGCCTTGCCTGTGGCCTGCAGTCCTTCCACTCTATTTCTACCTTTATGAAAACAAACAGGTTTCTGCAGGCTCAGGAGGGGTGAAGTCACAAGTGTCAGCTGCTGACCAGGAGCATATTCTCACCCTCCTGTACACCTGGAGAACAGTTTACACTGAGGAGCAATTCAGCCTGGATTTACCACAGGTGCTGCAATGATGTGACATGCAGGAATGTATTCCTCAGCTCACTCTGCAGTAATTCCTGAGGCATCCCCCAGCCTCAGTACAACACAGCACTAACCTTTTGTGTATAATGTGCAGCTCCTGCCTCAGGGATGGCATTTTTGCAGTGATTTCATGATACACAACATAATCAGAAGCGATGGGAGACTCTTGTACAGAGCTCCCTGGGAGCCTCAAACCCTTTGGATCCTGCCTGTCAAACCCAGTTGTGCTGGAGCTCTCTTGCTGCACAGGAGTTGTATCACCACAATTACAAGTTTTTAAATAATCCATTGTGAGCTCTGACTTTCAGTTAAGCAAAGCCTCACCACTCACAGCTGAATTCACAAGGAAAATCACCTGTTTATTTCCAAGACTGAGACAAATAGGGTCTATCTCAAGTGCACAGACAGATTTGCCTGAAGTGTTTGTGTGTTTGTGTGTCTGTGTGTGCACACAAATGAGGTGCCATTTCTTGCATACATAATTGAGTGTATTTATATTTTAGCAGCAGCAAGATGGCAAGGTGGGTTTGTCAGCATCAGCAGGACAGTCAGGTCCCACCTGTCTGGTTCCAAATTGAAGGATGTCTATCAAGGGTATTTTTGCCTGGGCATCAATTATCTCCACCTCCCCCTGAAGCCTGCACAACCCTAAACTGGTTCTGTCTGCTGAACAGGAATGGGCAGAAAAAGGAGGGAATCCAGTGGGAGCTGAGGGGCTCAGCATTGTGCAGGTGAGGAAATGTGTGAGGCTCCAGAACATCAGAGAGCTCAGGCCAGGGGGGTTTGGCTGTCCAGGCTCCCTTTACTGCAAGACAAAGAGTGAGGATTCTCCAAACAGCAATTCCAGCAGTCAGTAAACAAGGCAAGGAGTTACTTAAGGTAACGAAGAGGATAATGGGGAAGAGTCTTAAATTCTTCCTTCTTTTCAAGGTTTGGAAAACTTATTCAGGCCTGCAATGGAAAAGTAAATTCAAAGTGCTCAAGTCTGTTTGTGGCTCTGTCTCATAGTAAAGAAAACCTCAAGAATCAGATCTTTAAAAAAGCAAAAAAGGGAATAATACATCAAACCCTGACCTTTTAAGTGAGACTCATTCCATTCTAGGTATAATTCCCTGATATTTATTTTCCTGAATATTTTCCTCATACACAAGGAGAATGAAGAGCAAAAATGGGCTCACGTGAGGAGTCTATTTTGACAATGTCAACCATGTTACAGTTCCACAGACTGACTCAGGGATATTGATTTCAGTCTATTTATACATCTGCCTCAAGTGTTTCCAACAAGGTAATTTGCCATGAGACATCAGCAGAAGCAAATTAGGTTTCATGTTGAAAGTCCCCTTGCTGTCTATAGACCTAACAAGCAAACCCATGCCATAAAAAAAGAGGGAAAGTGATGGATTTGAGTAAATATATATCTATTTTTTAAACTTCAGTGGGTTATTATCCACACATATGAGCATCATCTGGTGGTTCTTATGCCTAGAGGATTTACAGGATAAAGCTGTATGTCAGGCTGTTTCAGCTGTTACCAGAACTGTTAACAGATACATGCTTAGTATCTGGCTGGATTGAGGCTTATGGTTTCAAACCTGAGGTCATTTAAATCAAAATTTTGCAAACCAAAGAAAATCTTTGTGTTTGTACTTAAAACCACAGAGGAAAGGACAGTAGCTGTAGTCAACTGAATTTTTTCCCAGTGCTTTTATTGGACCAGTCCCTGCACTAGAATATTACACGATGCACATACCTGAGGGTGTTGGTAATGTTGCAAGGGCATCTCTTGTTGCATTTGAGGCCATAAAACCCTTCAGGACACATTCTTTCCTGGCAGTGGATGCCTCTGAAGCCAGGGTCACAGATGCAGGCTCCGTTGACGTGGTAGCACTTGGCGCCGTTCTGGCAGTCACAGGTCTGCGTGCACTGGAAGCCGAAGGTGCCGATGGGACACTCCTCCTGACACCTGCCATGGATGGGGACATGGGGTCAGTTAAACCCACAGCCTCGACAGGACATTGCTTTTAAACCTTTTTGCTGGTGAGTTAAATACAAACCAGAGCAATCATTGCTCGTTTATTTAAATAACACACTGAACTGAGGGTATCACCAAGTGATGGGGTATCTCGGGCATGCAAATTGCTGCTGAGAGAAACTGCATTCATCCATGCCCAATTATGTCTTGCTAAATTTGCATTAGTTCACATTACCTTCATTCACAAAATGCATTCTTATTTCCTGGACCTTGACAATTGTGTTCATCAATCGTAAGAAACTGATAGGCAATAAAATATTTTATTATGAAACCCCTCACCTGTTTGACTTCTCTTTAACACAGGAGGATTGTGCTCCTCCCTTGAAAGCACATGGCCCTCTCAGTGATGAGGAGGGTTAAAAGGAAAAGTGTATTTAGCAATATTGAGCAAAATGTTCTCCAGCAATGTTTTAGTTTTACTTGCCCTCTTTGCTGTCATTGCATCAGTTTTATACCAACAAGGAGAAAAGAAACCCCTTTGTGTTTTGTATGTGTTCTGAGTAACTAAAAGCTTAAATTTGCTTTTCTTCTCCTACTCCAGGGTAGCTCAGTAGTATAAAATCTCAATAAAAATCACTTTCATGCTCCTTAGTGGAGAATCTTCTTAAAAATTGCCAACGTTTTTAATATTTGATGCACATAAAATTGGAACCTGCAAACACTTTACACAGATTGTTTTAAATTGCACCTTCCATGCACTGTTAAAAATATCTCCCTACTCGGATACATTCTGAGATCTGCCAAAAAGTCTGTTTCCTTGTCCTACACAACCAATTTAAGAGTTCAGATTATTTCCTACTTGGAAAAGCTCAGCTAAGGTCCTGAAGAAAGCAACTGATTGTGTGCTTGACATAATTCAGTGGTTTCAAAATTCTGCAATGAGTCAGTACCACAGTTTACATGATCCACCGTGAAATACAGATAGGCCTTTCCAGTTAATAAAAACAGAAAAAGAAGCCCAGAAAAGCCCAATTCCCTTATCACATGGATGCCAGGCATTGGAAATTGCCTATCAGCATTAATTTAAGCCTGAGCATTGATTAAAGTGTATACTGTAAACTCAGTGGATGGAGGCAATTGTTAAATGTCTTTCTGCAGGTCATTTCACAGCTGGCAGGTGAGAGTTAATATAATGATCAGTAATAAAAGATTAATGTGTGATGCAAGCCAGGCAAAACTGCAATGAACACAGGCAGTATATAAGAAGGGCATTACTTTTGCAGCTTCAGATTATCACGTTTTACTAAAAATAAATGAACACAGCAAAGGGCCTGGCTGGTGATTTAATTCCAACAGGCACCAACGCAGCTGCTGGCTGCAAACCTGAGTTGAGGAGTTCATACGAGACCCAAAGTGAGAGGAGTTTGGGACAAAGAGGGAAAGAGTCTGGAGAGGCACCAGAGAGAGAGAGAGAGAGCCCTGCAGCTCTCAGGGGGTTCAGCTGCAAAGGAAAGAGAAGAAGCAAAGAATGGGAACAGTGGGGCTGGAACACTCCTAGCAAATGAAATGCAAGGAGGAACAATGAAGCTCTTCATGTCCCCACTGCTGCACAGACCCTGAGTGAGCAGGAGAGCTCTGAGCTCCACGGGGTGAATTCTTAGTCAATAGTGCACTGTATCATTGTATATTTATAGAAGATGAAGCATTACCTAGCAGGGAGAAAAGCATCTGGAAATGAAATATTGACGACCTAATCCATTTACATAATTAGCCTTTTTCTACTAACAATTTAACCAACTTATTTATTTGGAGATCAAGCAGCTACTGCTAATGAATTTTATACAAAGAATACTAATAATGACTCCTCTGGAACATGAGAATAATCACAGCAGGAATTAGCTTTCTACTTAAACATCTTTCCTTTGCAACATATCAATCTAATGTGTCCATAGCACCATTAACAACCAGATACATTGTTCAATTAAATTACAAAATGAGCTGCTAAGCCCTAGTTATGTTTCTTGTTTAATTTACATTGCTTTCTGCCTATCTGGGGAGATTCGTATTATAATATCCACTGAACTTTAATATGTACCATAATTATTTGGGTTGGGATAGGATAATATGGCTGTCACCTGTAGAATTAATGGAAGCAATTTCACAAAATATTAAACAGAAGACAGCATGCTTAACAGATTAACTTAGTACATGCTCCTACATTTTTCCCCACAATTTTCTTTTTTTAAGGAATAATGCTGTGAAGTTTTTTAGGCTGTCCTCTTTGTTTTGAAACAGTGATCACATTTATGTAGCACAGACAAACATGAAAAGCCATCAAAAATGCACTAACCTGGAGAGAAGAGATACAAGTACAAACACAACAACAGGAGAGTAGATCTGCCCATATAGTTCTAATAAATGTGAGATTTATTCTATTAAGATTCAATCTTTCGATTTAAGGGCAATATGGAAAACAAAGCTAAAGCAGCATGTTCACTTTTCCTGTGAGCCACTGAATTCTGAAACACTCCATTCTCAGCTTCTAACTGTGCCTCTGCTATTATTCCTTTCCAGTTTGTAAAACACACATTTCCATGACAGATCCAGTCATTTCAGTGAACACAAAGCATCCTGCAGTTATTAACAGTGCTGCCAATTTCCTAGAGATTTAGTGCAGTGCCACTCTTGGAAAACAGGTAGGGAACAAAAGTGTAGCAATTACACTCACACAGACCTTTATGACCATTTCATCTCCACAGATATTTATCTAACTCTGTGTTATTATCTTCTGCACATGATGATGAACTGTAGCATTATATAGTACTTATTGACAATTTTAAGATGATAGTAAGTAAAATGTATTTATGTCTTTATTGCTGTTATTCACAGTATCTGTCATTATTGGGAAGATTTTTTTCAGTGCCTTGTAAGATGTTAAAGCAAGCAGTGTTTTGTTGTGCAGCAGATTCTCCTTTTTGCTGTGACACTAGAACAGCTGCAGGAGATGCAGAGGGTAAAACAGGCTCTGAGCTAACCTGGAGCTGCCTGGTCTGTCCCATTGTCCCTGTGGTGTGAACACAAAACCAAGGCAAGCCTTTCAGACTCTTTAAAGACCTTGTCCCTCACTGAAATCAGTGGGTCCCCAGGCAGGTGAGGGCAGGTGTGTTCAGAACAAACCAGGGCTGCCCTGCCCCAGTGAGCAGCAGAACTGCAGCTGGATACAACAGGCCTGAGGTTTCCCTTCCCTTATGGAAGGGGGATTAAAGGCTGAGAGATTAATATGTTCTAACCTTCCAGGAACCCGTTGGAAAGGTGGGAATTTCTAGGCTAATCCAGTTTTACCCTGCTGCAGCAGAGCTTTCCTAACTGCCTGTTTACCTTTTCAATCCTGTTCTCATTTATCCTTTCACACACCTGCATTTCTGCTCTCCTGTCTCTCCCCTCAGCGTCTTTTCTGCTCTGGGGTGGGGAAGATGAGCCCTTCGCAAGGGTTTTGCTTGGATTCAGGTCCAGAATGTGACCTTCCCTTGCTTCTTTTCCACTTCTCCCAACTGATTCTGCCTTATTTCTTTTACTGTCTCCCTTCCCAAGTTACATCTCTCTTTGGAGTCTGAATCTCTCTCACTTTTCTCCAAGTACAGATCTCATGAGCCCACACTCCTGTTGCTCAAGGACAATCCCTGTGAGCTCCTGCCATGTCTTCCCTGAGGTCCCTTCTCCAGCCCCTCTCCAAGGGCAATCAGCAGTAAAATCCTCTTCCCATCTCCTTTCCTCACCCCCAACAGGGATGCAGGCTGCTCCCAACAGCCCCAAAACTTGATTAGATTGATCCATCTACAGCCAGGAATCCATCAGGGTGTGCAACAACCAAATGAGGAGAGCAAGAGAGGCTCTGTCAGCCTTCCCCAGCATGGCCAGCACTGGGAACAGCTCAGGATTCAAGTGTGGTCACCACTATAAAGGTCCAGGCTGCACAGTTGCCTCCTTCAGTGGAAAAGTCTCCACAAAGAGAGAAAGAGAAACAGGAATTATATGGTACCACATGTCTGGAAACAGTCTCCAGATGGAGAATGGGGAAGAGAGGCACACTGATGTCTTCTCCTCTGAATTACTTGGAAATAACTAGAATTTCCTCCATATTCAACCCCATGCACATCCTGACATGAACTCCAGAAGCCCCTCCAATTATAACTGTCCATAAAATGGAAAGAGGGAAGCTCCACATGTAACAGGAAGAAGCAGCCTTCTGACCCTCCCACAGGGCTCAGGGTTGGATGTTTGTGCTACAGTAACCTGCTGATTATCGAGCAAAGGCGGAGATGAGAAATTACAATGAGCTTTGTTGCATAAAAATATAATTGTAGCATATGCCAGCATAGAGCTAATAAAAAAGGGAACACAGAGGAGAGAGTGCTTTAGCACAACATCCACTGGTGAGCTGTGCATCTCTGCAAACCCTGGTGCCCCAGGCCCCATGCAAAGTGCTCCTGAGAGCTGCTTTAACTGCACTTCCCAACCTTTGTTAGCCAGGATTAGCTGGAGGCTAAGCCAGCACATGCTGCAATCCCTCATTGACTTTGCTGTGTAGTCATTTTGCTGAATCCATGACACCTTGGTAAAACAATATTATCATCTGCTCTGATCGATTCATGGGTGAAGGCTCTCGTTTATAAATTTTGAGGATTTATCACCTTTTGCTGGTGGCTGAGATGGATCAGTGCTACAGCAGCACAGAGGAATGAAGGAGACATTAAACTGCTGCATTGCTTACTCTTGAGGATATTAATTTGTATAAAGATAGTTCATTTACATATCTTGTAAACATGTAATGCTCTCTATTAAATTTATCACTGTAAATATCTAAATTAAATTTAATCCATTAAATTTTAAAAGTTATATTAAAAACCCCTGTAAATGGAGAGCATTGCCAATAAAAAGTAATAACATTGCCACATTTATATTGCTTGAAGTGCTTCAGAAGGATGAACCTAATTGGAGCAATAGAAACATAACACCGTTTTTCAGGGAGGAAGATTGTCCTAGAAGGGATATAAATATTGACAGTCTGTGGTTAAAATGAAAGGCTTTGGGGCTTGATTTTTACCTGTCTCCTATGTAGCCAGCTGTACACAGGCATTTTCCTGTCACGGGGTCACAGTGTCCTCCGTTGTGGCATGGACAGTCCTGGCTGCAGTTAATTCCAAAGGTTCCAGGAGGACACGGCTGTGCACACACCAGCCCCTGGTAAGGTTGCAGAAAGAGCAATATTTCAGTCAACATTCATAATGCAATAAATTTCTCTATGCAGCTTGGAGTTTTATTGTCCTTCTTGCTAAAACTAGATGTAAGTGTAGCAGCAATATTTTATCTGCATAAGATGTGCTAAAGACAGTCTGAAAACTCCACTACCACAGTAAATGCCTGCCTGGCCTGACTCCAGAAGGGATTTTTCTCACCACTGCACACTCACGGATAATTCTCTTCCTTGGATCTCCCCCACAAACTGCAGCTGGGCTTGCACTGCCCCTTGAACAGCCACAGGAAGACGTGGGAGAAGTTAAAGGCAAGCAGAGAAGTCTACAAAGCTACTTGTGTGCTCCAGGGGTTTTTGTGAGATGGGGAGTGGGAAAAGCTGTTGGCCACACAGTGCACAGAGAAGGTTTGGGAAGGAAGGGATTGTTGGAAAGGCTGCACTAGGAGGGTGTAGCTGTGCTGGTTTTGATGGTCTGTGATGATCTCTCCTGTTCAGCCAGTCTCATTCATCCAGCCCAACACAGAGGCTCGAGATTCCTCTACTGCCCTTCACAGCCTTCACTCTGCTCCCTCTGCTCTCTCCAGCCCCACATCCATCCCTCAAACAGCACAGAATGGATCTGCCAGAGCTTTGGGAAAGCCATGGAGGGGCAGGATGAGAATGAGGATTAGGACAGCTGCAGAAAGCCCCCAGTGATGGCACAGAAGCAATGGGAGTCCCCTCATCAGCACTGCAGCAGCCTTCTGGCCAGAAGAAGGAATTTTGCAGTGGAATATCTGCCTAATCCCTAAACAGTGACAGGATGCAGCATCCAGCATCTCCCCAGCCCCTCATCCCCCACCTTGGAGCCACATCTCAGTCCCCGACCTGCCCCAACTCCATGTCCCATTTTATGCTCCCAGCCCTCTGCTTTCCTGCCTCTTTATCCCAGTCTATTCCAAATCCCTGTTGCAGTCTCCCTTTTAATCCTCTCCTCCATCCAGACCAAATGCTCATCTCTGAGATGGTTCCTCCTTCCCCTCCCTGCTTAACCAGCCCTGGGAGAGAAGCAAAGCCAGACTGTCCCTGCTGTGCCCCCTGGCACTGCTCACAAGTAAAGCAGCTCCCAGGCAACCCCTGCTCCAGCTGTTCAGCCCCAAGGCAGGGAATGCTCACCCTTGTGTGGGGTTGTCTCTTTAGAGAATTTACCTGCCAGTCTCAGGTGGGTTCCCTCCAGGTATCCCATAATGTCCCTGCCAAGTATCAAGGCCTTACAAGGATTTCCCCAGACTTTCTTAGAAGTTGTATGAATGTTTTTCTCCCTGTGAGCAAATATAAAGCCTGAGGCTGGCATCCAGCTGAGGGACTTCAGCCAAAACAAGCCTGGCAGTGCTGGGATCTGAAGTTGTGGTCCTATAATGGAAAATGTTTGGCATCTGCAGCAAGTGGTGCTGCTGCCAGTGCCACCACAGTGCCCAGTGTGAGACAGAAACAGTGTCTGGCCACAGGATTATTTGGGTTTAATTTCTCTGTTTCCCTAACCAAGCCCCGGGGGCTCTGGGTTTTGAACAAAGCACGTATCAGACTCAAGTTATTCAAAATATAAACCAGGAATATAATGGCTGCTTTCACTCCTTGGGGCTTGGGAAGTTTAGCTGTATCAACAGCCCCAAAGTGAAGAGGCTGCTCTTCAATGTCACCATAAAACAGATACTTAGAGCCTTTCCCAACCAGGGCTATGTGGCTCCTTGGCTGTAAAACAGACAGGTTGGCCTCAGTTCAAGAACTTTCAGATTACAGTGTTAAAAACTGGTGTCTCTGGACTTGAGTAATACACAACACCATATATCTGAAAACCTAAGTGTCCATTTATCTTGATAATAAATACTTTCTCCCTTCATGTCTCAAAAGGAACAGGATTTCTATCAACAAATGATGAGAAAGCAATACTCTGGGATGCATCCCCCCAGAGCCAAGAGAATCTTTAGCTGTACTTTTTGCATTAATATGTACTAAGGGAATTCAAAACATCCCTCTCTAGAGGACCAAATGTCAGACCAACATTTCCTGCTGCTTATACATCTAATCAGCAAAGTTCACCCCATCAGCACCTTTTTTAAGGCCCTGATCTCATCAGCTTCTGCTTTTGACATTGTTTGCTGTATTTTGTAGGACAGAAAAGATTTTTTTGCTTCTCCCTTTTCTCAGACACCCCCACGCTTAAAATCCTCAACAGAAAGAAAAATAGACAAAAATACAAAAGATGTTTCACACTGCCCAGAATCAATAAGAGAGGAGTGAGGAGCAGAATGTGCTGTATTACCACAGCACCACGATGCCTTGGGAAGGGGGTCTGGGGCCAAAAAGGGGGCCTTGCCAGTGACAAATGTTCTGTCACGTCAGGAAATATTGCTGCTTTCCTGAGCACAGAGATCTAGTCCTTCAAAAGGGCTTCTGAGAAGCATTGTAAATGCTAAATTAACTTCTCTCCCCACTTCCTGAGAGTGCTTGGAGAATTTAATATTGCAAATGAGAAAGATGTATAGAATTAAACCTGTAAATTGTTAATGAGGCCCTAAAGCAGCCACCCACTAAACTCCACAGCCACAAAGGCACAGAAGTGGAAAAAGCCCAGCATTGTGGGATGCTGGAAGCCATGTTCTGTTGACTGTTCAACAACAGAGGCTGTTGGCCACCATCCTCCTGGTGAAGAACCCATGGGGCAGTAAAATCCCACAGGACACCGTCCATGGAACTCGTGCTGCTGGGAGATTTGGCACTGGTGGGAGGAAAGAAATTACAAGTCATAAAAGAACCAGGCTTTGAAGATGGCAGATCCAAGGAAGAACCTCAGAACTCCAGAACTTCCTCCTTTTAAAGTCTCCCCTTCCCCATCCCACCAAACCCTAAGGGAGCTGAGCTCCTGTTAATAAGCCAGCCTAGGAAAGGATAAAAGTTGCAGCTCATCCAGCAGCAATAAAGTCCAAGTGGATTTGCACTTGTATAAATCTAGGGAGAATTCTCTCCTTCCAAAATGATGGTATATTCAATATATATGTGCAGTCTCAAGCCTCAAAATCAGCAAGTAAAATTCCTGGTGCCACAGGAATCTGTGGTGTGAAATAAAACGAATGCTGTCTAGCAATCCCATCTCGCCTGCTCGTTTACAGCCCCCTCATGTCTCACTTCCCAAACCATTCCAACCACCAAGAGTTAAAAATATAGCATGAAAACATACTTTTTATCCCTCTCTGTACACCGAATTACCAGCTTTTCATTAAAACCCTGGAGAGACCCTTTATACTTAAAATCTCAACATTTACAAGCTGAGTGCTTTTACTTATAATTTCAGTTTCTTTCTGCAGAATACTTGATCTTTCTCTTCAATTTTCAGTTATGCTTGTTTCAAACATCAATTGTTAACTCTAGGGTTCCTCTGGGGACAGAGCAGCCAACAACACAGTTTTCAGAAAAGTCTCTCTGGGCTCCTACAAATGCATAAAAGGAACTCCAGGCTGTAAGGAATTGGGCAGGACTGGGCCAGAATACAACCACAGCTGCTGTGCAGTGCTCTGGTTCTTCTTAGGGTCTGTGCTGCATCCTAAAAGACATCTAAAGATTCCTGTTCTATTCTGATATTCTTATTTGTTTAGTGATGTTTGAAAAACAAAACTCCTAATAAAATACAAGTAAGGAAGAATACAGCAAAACAACTCAGATCCTGAGAAATCTTGGCATGCAGGAGGAGAGATGAAAAAAGTAGTATTTTTATGTGAATCACTTTATTGATCCCTTCTTAGGAGGTAGTGCCAGAATGGACTGATAGGTCCTCAAAAATATGTGAATTGCTTTCCTAGTGCTCCAGCACTCAAGGAAAGAACCTTTTCTTTGCCACCACTGATTGCTAGGTGAGGGCAAGGGGCCATCTCCATACTTCTGACAAGTTTTGCCTTTGTCATTTGAAATGGAATAACCTCATCACCACCCTTGCCATGATGGGTGGTGCTAGAGAGATTCCAGCTCTCCAGTTAGAGATATTTTCCACCAAAACTTATGGACAGTAATGTTCTCCCACGTTGCTGATGTACAGCAGCATCTCATAGCTGGTACTTTTGAACTCAGAGCAGTTGATTTACAGGTGGAAAGGAGCATAAACCTCTCTCTCAGCTTTTGTATGCTTGAACAGGTGGAGGGTCCCCATCAGAAGTCACAGTTGTGTGATGATCTGCAGGGCCTTCCATGTAGAAATAAAAATTCAGAGTGCTTGCATGCTTTAAAATCCAGCAACTTTGCCAAGAGACTAATTGTCAGATACAGGAAAAATGCCAGGAAGTTTAGTACAGCTAAATGGGATGAAGGCCTGTGAGACTTGGCACGCCCCAAGAGAGTTCATTATTACATTATTGATAAAGTTGAGGACTTTGAAAATGCTTGGCATTGCCTTCCTGACACAAAGGATTAAAGGTTAGGGCAGTTGTCTCTCTGCAGTGCAAGCCCTGACACAAGCAAATCTCTGGCAATCAATGGCAGAGGTGTCCGAGCAAGGACACGACACCGAACCAGCCTCTGTGCCCTGGGCTCAGCCCTGCTGCCTGCCCGAGCCACGGACTCCCCCTGGGCTCAGCCCTGCTGCCTGCCCGAGCCACGGACTCCCCCTGGGCTCAGCCCTGCTGCCTGCCCGAGCCACGGACTCCCCCTGGGCTCAGCCCTGCTGCCTGCCCGAGCCACAGATTCCCCCTGGGCTCAGCCCTGCTGCCTGCCCGAGCCACAGACTCCCCCTGGGCTCAGCCCTGCTGCCTGCCCGAGCCACGGACTCCCCCTGGGCTCCCCCTCTCCCCTGAAGGGGAACAGGACACTTTGTGCCTCTCACAATGCTGGGCTTTGAGCTTTCTGTCCTGTGTGAGGGCACTGTGTAAGGCTGCAGGGAATATTCCAAGGAACTGGAATTCACAGACAACTCTTGTCTCGTGGCATGCTGTTGTTTTTAAACTCTGTGATGGCACCTACCAGTCAGAGAACCACAGAACCACTGAGGCTGGAAAAGCCCTCCAAGATGATCAAGCCCAACCATTCCCCCTGCCCTGCCAAGCCCATCACTAACCCCTGTCCCCAGGTGCCACACCTACATGTTTTTGGAGCACTTCCAGGGAAGGTGGCAGGTCCCAAACTGGTGGCCTGTCTTTGCAGGTGCTGTGCACACCCAGCAAATGTGGTGCCAGTTTGGGAATAGTTAGGGCCTGGCTGGCACACATCAGCTGAGACAGTGAACAATGCACATCCAGTTCCAAGCCCTGAGTGAGAAGGAGCAGTACCCACCATCCATCCAGCAGGGCAGGAGCACTCCCCAGTGATGTGGTGACAAACTCCCCCGTTCTGGCAGGGGCAGCGCAGCTCGCACTGGGCTCCGTGGCTGCCGGGGGGACACAGCTCCTCACAGCTTTGGGGAGAGAGAAAACAGAAAACAAAGAGATCGTTTTAAAGAACTTACAGGAAACAGTAATGAGGAAAATACACTACACAGGTCATCATGGGAGTCCTCATGCAAATGATGAAACCTCAGTAAGGCTCAGCTGGCACTGCCAATTAGCTGAGATTCCTTTTATTTCTGCTGGGGTTGTTTATGTGCCATGGATCCAGCCCTGCAAGGCTGATGCATGTGTGTAACCTTTATGCATGTACCAAGTCCCACCCATCTCAACAGGACAAGCCATAACCATTAAAATAGCCCAGGAAAATACGAGTTGCAGGATGAAGCCTTCAATGTGAATTATATGACATGGCAATAAAAGAAGCTGCAAACAGAATAAAAGGATGGGATTAAAACGCTTGAAATTTCTCCAGTCACTACTGAATGTTAACATTTGCAGAGTATAATGGACTGGCAAGGACTCAACATAATTTAAAGGCTATTTAAGCTCATTGAGTCTCTCTCAGTACTCGTGGGGGGCAATGTGAGGGTAATCCCTGCAAAACCCAGTGTCTCCCACATCTGCAAACCAGAGCTTTCAGCCTTGAGGTTCTGAAACTACAGGATGTTGTGCCCCTAACTGACTGTCCTTTGATGAGGATGTTCCTACATCAGGGGCTGGCCCTGCTGAGAACTGACACGCTGATGTCAAGGGCAGCACTCCCAAGAGTAAGCAGAGTCCTTAGCAGTGAGTGCTTTCACGACTGAGGTCACAAGTCTAGGAAGAAATCAGGTACTAAATAAAATATTCACAAAGCCTATCACTTATTTATGAGGGTTAACTCTGTCCTTATTTTTTACTTTCTCCTTCATGCAGGTCAACAAATAATAATAGACTGCAAAAGTATTAACTCACCTACAATAGATCTCCAACCAAATTCAGTGACTAAATTCTCTTTTCCCCTTAAATAATTCTGAAAAACATAATTACTTCTGAAACTACTGAAAGATCTCTAATGAGAACTGATGTTACACTGTGGGCAATTTTAAACAAGAAACTATTGCTTGCTGTCCTAAAATTAATATGCAGATTTTGTGAATCCTACTGGTAAACTTTCCATGAGGTGGATGGGGATTTAGCTACATGATTCTCGTTAAAGTTAATAGGAGTCACACCGCTAAATCTCTGCTCTCTGTGCTTAAAATTTACCCCCTAGATACTAAGCTGATATAGTTAACAGCAATGCTTTCTCAGATTGAAAGTCAAATAAATTGGGGATGGAAAAGTCCCATTTGATGCTGCACTGGACTGCTAATGAGGAGAGAGTCCAACTGCTTATCAAAACTCCACTGTAATTTGGATTGTATTCACATTCGGAAATAAGGAACAGGTAGAGTTGTTGCACAAGTTGGAAAATAGAAATTATTTTTCAGCTTATTTTAGCACTGTATTTTATTTTAATAGCATGGAATCATAGAACTCCAGAATGGTTTGGGTTGGAAGAGACATGAAGCCAGATCCAACTCCCTGCCATAGGCAGGGACACCTTCCACTATCCCAGGCTGCTCCAAACCCTGTCCAACCTGGCCTTGGGCACTCCCAGGGATCCAGGGGCAGCCACAGCTTCTCTGGGCACCCTGTGCCAGGGCCTGCCCACCCTCACAGGGAACAATTCCTTCCCAATATCCCATCCATCCCTGCCCTCTGGCAATTTAAAGCTATCACCCTTTGCTCTACCACTACACACCCTTGTCCTAAGTCCCTCTCCAGCTCTCTTGAAGGGTCCCTTCAGGGACACAGGTAGAACCAGCAGCAAGAACAGAGGTTCCCTTTATTCATTCTCTCTGAAATCCCGTTCCCTGATCTCTACAAAGTGTATAACAGGGTGTAAGTTCAGCCAGTTACTCGCCGCGTTAAACGCGGCCGAACCAACTCAGTTCAGGGCAGTCCCACCGCGCTGCCGCTGCACTTACAACACGCCGGTGTATCCGGGCGCGCAGTGGCACTCGCCGGTCTGGTGGTCGCAGGTGGCCCCGTGGTGGCACTGGCACTGGAAGAGGCAGCCCTTGCCGTAGGTGCCCGGCTCGCAGAGCTCCTCGCAGCGCCAGCCGCGGAAGCCGTCGGCGCACACGCAGGCGCCCGTGATGGGGTTGCAGAGCGCTTCGTTCTGGCACTGGCACCGGTTGCTGCAGTGGGGCCCCCAGTGCTCGCTGTCACAGCCTGCGAACACACACGGAGTTACCCACGCGGGGACACGGGGCTGCCTCACCCCACAGCCCCGTGTGCACCTCGGCCAGAGCCTTCCGAAGGAGCCCCCGCTCCCAAACTGCCCCCCCCGACCCGGCTTTAACATCTGCCCGCCCCCGNCCCAGATCAGCATCTTCCCCCCAGACCCAGTTCAGCATCTTCTCCCCAGACCCAGATCAGCATCTTCCCCCCAGACCCAGTTCAGCATCCGTCCCCCAACTCAGCTTTAGGGTGCAAGGACACAGTGGCACCACTGTTATACCTAAAGTTGAGGACTTGTTTAACACCTTATTGGATCAGGCCTGCAATCTTTTAATATCCTGCTTCTTAGTGCTTTTAGATTGCTGGAAGGAATGAATTTATAGTGGATTTAGATGCAGAGGGTCACATCCTGCCTGCAGTGCACTTAATGGCAGGTGGTGCTGCCAAGCAAATCCTGTCGATTTAATAATGTCATCAAATATTGTTTCTTTGTTATGTTCCCATAAGATAACATACAAGATAATCTAAAGAAAGTTTTTGCCTTGGTGTTGTTTGTTTCCTGATTTATTTATTTATTTATTTGCTTTTGTTGTCTGAACTAAAAGGATGGGAAGAAAGAAAATTTCACTGGAGACAGTACGTCCTGAGGCTGCTCACGCCCAGGGATGAAGGTATGGAGTGAATATTTCAGGTAATTCCTGTGCTAGTAACAGCAACACGAAGGACCCCAAACTCTCTGGCCACTGACACAGAGAGGAGGTTCCCTATGGAATGCATTAAGGCACAGGCAGGACCCTTCATGTGACAATCCTGCCTGATCTCTTCTCTTTTGAAGACCATATGGAGGATGGGAGAGGGAAATCAGCCTTACAGGAAGAGTTTATCCTGACTTGCTGTCGAAACTGCACCTGTACAACACCTCTTTGAGCTGCATGCACTGAACAGAGCTCAAGCAAACACCTGAGGTCAAGGTTTCCTCAGCAAAAAGTCTGCAAGAAACAAAGATTTCTTCAGCAGCCCTACCCTCCACTTAGCAGCTTTGCACCATAGCTGTGACAAGGATGAAGAAAATCCTCATCCTGTTCAGGACAGGCTACTGGGAAGGACACGGTTACTGATCGCTTTCCAGGCACTGCTGCCTGTGCTCAGAGCTGGTTTCAGTTTCACCACAACCCTCCTGGAGTGGTGTAAATCCCACTGCCAGGCAGGAGAGGAGAGTGGAATCCCAGCAACAGGGCTGTCTTCACAAGCTCTTTTATTTGCAAACATGGAAACTAATCCCAGGTGACACACGCTGCTTCTCAGCCCTGGATCTGTTTCCAGGATTAGCGAGGTAAATATAAAGCTCACTTAAGCCTGGTGCTTTTGTCCTAGCAATTTCATAGCCCTCTCCTCCAGTACTTGGCTAAAAACCCACACTGGAAAACTGCCTCTATCCATTTTGGCAATATTTTTATTTATTATCCTTCATTTTGAGAAGGAGGATACTCATTGGCCAGTGTGAGGATATCCAGCAGAAAAAGAAGACAGCTCTTGGTTAATTTGCACTGCTGATAACCAGTTTACAAATCCATGTTTCTTGAGCAAGTGTTAAAAGGTGAAATAAACCCCCAGAAGACAATTCCAAGTTCTCCAAAAGATGTACAGGGTGTTAAAGGATGCAGGTGCAGAGGTTTCATGTCCTGAGGGAGCAGAGCACACCATGTACCCCTGTGCACGATCCCACTCGTGCCTCACCCCAGATCATTTACTGCTTTGCCTCACTTCCCCCACAGCTGTAAACAGGGATGAGAGTTCCTCTCTAACACCACTGGGAGCCAAGCAAACAAAATCTTACTCTTTATAAGACTTAAATTATTACTGAGAATCTGTGGAAAGAGATGATCTATCTTTATTTCACAGAGACACTTGCTAAGGCTGCGTGAGGCTTCTGGGGCAGGGAGCAAAGCTGCTGGAGCTGCTGGAGTTCCCCAGCAATTTCCACTGCAGAAACACTGATTTGTTTTCTGCACAACTTGAACATCAAGGGATGCAGTTCTGCACCCCTATAAAGGACACAAATCTGAACCACACAAGCACAGCTGATGTCCCTCAGCACAGGAAAGTGGAGTTCAGGGATCAAACTGCACCCTGTGTGCTCTGGGGATTGATTCCTGCCTTCCCACACCTCACATCAGAGCCCCAGCTGCAGACTGTGGCTTCTTCTGAGCTGATACAGCTTCAGTTGCAATTAATTTCCCTAATATGAATAAATAACACTCATTAGAAGATATGATTCTATCCTTGCTCTTTCATGTCTCAGGTGGGTGCTCCAAGCATCCGATTTGTCTGCTGGGTTTGTGTTTTTCACTTCAAAAGAAATTGAAGAAAAAACAAAATCATTTGTAGGAAGGAAAAACCATTTCCCATCATTAGTTCAAGCATCTTGTTTCAACTGTAGAGTGCCTGCCCCAAACACAGCTCCTTTTCTGTAAATCCATCTTGTTTGGACACTCATTTGCAATCAGTATTTGGTCACATGCTTGCTTCCTCCCTGTAGCAAATTTCACCCCACAACCTCACCAAAGGGAATTGAGTGAAATTTGTTAGCAATGTGTCAATGTAGAATTTGGATAATGAAAGTTCATCCTCACCTGATTTTACACAGCAGTAACTTCACATGAAAATAAGATCTTTGCTGCTCAAAGTTTATCAGTTCCCATTGGTTTTCTTTTCCCCTTCCCTCCAAGTCCCATATTGCAGTGACTCCAATGACTGTGGAGTCATTTCACTGGAACATGATATTTATGTAATAGTGTAATGATAACTCTGAGATCTGCACTGTGGGCACTTCTGTACCTTTACCAAGGTAGATACAGGGATGATAAGCTAAAATCCAAGTACTTATGCATACAATTAACTCCACTGAGCTCAGCAGGCTTGCTCAGGTGTGAGATTACTTGAGTGTGTAACTGCCTACAGGACCGGGATCCAGTAGCTCCTGGTAGAGAATTATGAAACAGAAGAGACAAATGACTTCAGCAACCAAAAGGTATTTCTTCTCTAAACACCAGTGTGGCAAATCCTGGCTGGTGTGTGACAGTGACTCCAGGGTCTGGGAGACACAGAGAGCAGAGCAGGCTCACAGCCACAGGATCCTGCTGCACTTTGGGATCACCAGCAGGTTCCCCCATGGACAAGGAGAGGCCATTTTAAACCCCAGCCCCAGCTAGCACAGTCTGAGCCTGCTCTTGTTGATTGCCTCAGTGTGTTACTGTAATAGAGATAAATAATAACAGCAACAACGTGTGAACAGAGAGCTGATTAAAGCTCACACGAGCACTCTGCTGTAAATGCAGATGCCATTAAAAATGTCAAAATGATACAGAGACTTTAACCAGACCATCAATAAGGAAAGCAACCTGAGAGAGGTGATGTCAAGGAGGTACAAATGGTCCCCTTAGCTGCATGTGGGGATGTCAATACCGTGAGGGATGAGTCTGAAACAGCCCCTGTTCTCCTGGGAGATGCTACATGAAGGAGCTGCCGTATTTCAGGTACGTGCCCACATTCCCTGGCAAACGTGCTAACTTCCTCACTTTTTCACCTTTGGAAATATGGCTGGAGATGAACTGTCAGCAGTAAAAATGAATGTGAAATGAAGGGATGAGGGTGGCTGCCCAAGCACAATCACACTGGTGTGCACAGGGTGCTGTGACAGGGGAGAGATTCTCCCCTCGAAGGAGACTGCTCAGAGCAGCACCAAGGGTTTTCCTCCTATTGTCACACTGTCACCACTCCCACACTGAAACCTCAATTCCTTCCTGAAGTGAGGGCTAATTCCTGCAGGCTCTGCAAATAGAATCATCAAATCCTAGAATCCTTAAGGCTTGAAAAGACCTCCAAGATCACCAAGTCCAACTTTCAACTGAACAGCCCCGTGCCTACTAAACCATATAATGAAGTGCCACATCTGCTTGTTTTTGAACCCTTCCAGGGATGGTGGCTCCACCACTTCCCTGGGGAGCCTGTTCCAGTGCTTAACCACTCCTGCAGTGAAGAAATGTTTCTGCTGTGGTCGTGCATGGCATCCTGTTGGCAGCTGTGTCCTGGTAGATACACATCGATAGGGAAGGGGCTGACAGCTGGTTTGTGTGCTAGGAAAAGTTCGTTGGAGAAGAAGCTGATAAGAGTCGTGGATGGAATCCTTCCAAGGTTGTTTTCATGGCAACCAAAAAGAAGAAGAGATAGAGGGGGTTGTGAAAGAGTGGTGGAGATGTCTTGGACCAGTGAGCGCTGTGTTGATTTGTGGTGGCCAATGAGTAAGTGCAAACTTTGTGAGAATGTATAAAAGAGAGCTGGCTGTGAGAATAAAGAGGTACTGAGGCTTTCTGAAGTTGCACAATGTTCTTCTGCATGTTATGACCTCAACAATGACACAGAGAGGACACACAGGAAGGGCTGCTCGGCTCCCCAAGGGCTGCTTATCCCTGTAGGAATGATCAGGGAATTGCTGTGTTCTGGGTCAACAGAGACACCCAGGACCCGGTGCAGCAGCACAAGCCAGACACAATGAAGCAAACACAGGAGTTTGAAAAGGTAACAGAGGAATAAAAGGACTCCCAAGGAAGGGGTGACATTTGTGGAGTGACTTATCCCAACGAGAGAGAGTCAAAAGTGCTATTCCAGAGCTTTTCCATCACTGCACACGCTCTGTCAATATGAAAACAGCATCTTCTCTCACAGCAGCACCACAACCTGTGGTCTCAAGGTCTGAGTTTATTCTGCTCTCATCAGCATCTGCCTCCCTGTGGCTCTTTCATAGCCAGGGACCTGCTCTGTATTGCAGGTCTGCAAAGTCAGTGGGATGCTCACAAACATCCTGCACAAGGCACAGCTGAAAAAACCCCAGTGTTTGATTTCCTTGGCCCAAGAATTCAGGACCATATTGGGCTGATGGGGAACTTCAATTAATCCACACTTTAAAGAAGCTTTCGACAAATTTGCTAAAGCACAGAACGTGCTCATATTCAATAATCAACATTCTGGAATATTTCCAGATTAAGTTTGTAATGTTTAAATGAGATACTATCCCTTAAAAATGCAAACAGGAAATAAAATTAACTTATTAAATCTAAGAGGACATAGTTTAAGAGAGATTATTTTAGAATTTACTTTGAAATTAGGACTAGATTCTCCTCTTAATGTAACTGTACTGTTGTAAAATAATTCTATGCATACAAATTGAGGTGAAATGTGGACTTAGCTCTGGGTGGGTTTCTTTTTTTGTCTAATTCAGCTTTGGAATCATATGGTTGACCCAGCTAATGCAAAGCAGGCAAAGAAATAGCCAAAGGTAAAACATATACCTGAATGTATTGAAGGAAAATTTAAAATCATCAATTAGGTTTTCGTTCCCTGCACTTCATTCAGCAGGAGAATTACAGCCCTGTGTCTGCTCTCTGCACAAACAGGATTCCTTTTGGGACAGTTCAACACCTTTGCAAACAGAAGCCAAGCAATAGGTTTGGAACAAGGTCCATGAAGAGGGAATTCCCCTACAGTGACACTGCCCAGCACTTTGTGTTGGCTCTGAGCAGTGCTGAGCCCCTCAAGTGACACCAACACACTGCTAAAGGCACGAGCCAGGTCACTGACAAATCACCTGCTGATCTGCTTGATTCTAACCCAAAAAACTTCTGTCTCATAAGACTGATCACCCTTGGAACGTCTAAAACATATTAATAACACTCAAAATAACCAAGATTTTCAGAAGTGCCCTTCAAAAATGTTCTTCCAAATGCTTAGAGACCAACATTTAATTCCACGATTTCACCAGCTGGGACACCTTCCACTGTCCTACACGCAGGGGTGTGCTCAGGTGTCCCCAGTGAAAATTCACCTGTACTCAATCAAACTATAAAAAATGCAATTTGCAGATGCCACCCCTGGATAACTCATTACATACTTTCCTCAAAGATTCCAACTGTATTAAAAGCAATCTGAAATTAAAGACTTCAGGGCCTTAGCAGGACTTCTCTTACAATTTTCCCTGGGAGCAGCCACGAGCCAGTGGCTGTTTAATCTCTGTGCAGTAAGTGGCCCACGGGGAGGGTGACAGCCCTGTGCTCTCAGTCCATCACCCACATGTCAGGGCTTTGCTCTGTCCCTGCTGATGAACCACCTGAACATCAGCCTGATGGCACTCTTGAAGAGATTTTTCTTTTTCTTCATTTGCTTTCATTTGGTTCCCCAAAGCAAACAGGGAGCATCCCATGTAAATAAGACATTTGACTTATGGAGCTGGTGTCACAAAAATAAAGTGTCAGATTAAAGGTTGGAAGGACAGCAGTAATTCAGTACTTGAGCCTATGAATTATGATATTTTCTTTAATTATGTGAGCACAGGGTACCCTGGCACTTGCTGACTTCTGTGCTTGGAGCTTTGCAGCCTTAAGGTTCCCAAACCTGGATTCCTTTTATCTCCAAAGCCAGACTGTCAGTCACAGCTCACAATTATAATGAAGAAAATGCCAGTCTCAGTGTTTACAGCTCTAAGACTGCCCAGAGAATGTATTTTGCATATGTAAATATGCATTTGTGTATCCACCCAAAAGGAAAACCCCTGGGGTTAATCTGAGGCTGGCAGGACTTGCAATCAGTCTCATCCTCCCAGTTTATGAATCAGTCTTCATCAGGTAGAAATGGAAAGTTGGGAAGGGAACATCAGCTGATTTTTCCCAAAATGAATAAATTATTACTCACTGGAGGAAATCAATCTTGTTTTGTGTTTAGGGTTTTTTTTTTCCTTTCTTAAGGACAGGAGAACAGATTTTCATCCTTCAAGAAAGATTTTGCTGATTCTCCCTAAAGTCCCTGCTCTGAATCAGATACGGAACATGTGGCTGATTTGGGCCCTGATTTAATCTTGGATGATGATCTCATTAGTCACTGACTCTCCAACATGTGGTACCTAACTCAGGCTCAGCACTTTAGAGACCCTGCAGTTTATTTAGTATCCTCTGAGGAAACATTTGCTTTCCAAAGTAATTCTTGTTTAAAGAACATTCCTACTGTATTCTGTAGAACGATTACAACAGTTACCTAGCTGGAGGTTTGTCTCTTGGATAAATGAAAACAAAATCACTCCAAGTCAAAGAAAAGTTAAGTACTTGGATGTCAGCCTCATCAAATCCAGTAATGAACTCAATATATTTTGGAAGCAGCAAAAAGGAAGAAATAACTTCTACTCCTGACAGATATCGAAGTGTGGCGCTTACAGAATTTCTACTATGAGCTATTTTGACAGACACTTCAAAAGAAGTGAAAATTAGAACATTAAAAAAACCTGAGAATATTTCCTATTTCTTTTTGTAGAAATTACTGCTCTGTTTAATGAGCCTTTAACTCTACTGACACTCTGGATCTTACAAGGAGTTTAAAATCATGAAACGCTTCATAAGGGAGCGACAACATTCTATACAACACTGGCAGCTTGTCTTCTCATTATAATTTTTGTGGAGAAGATGCTGCATTCTTTAAAATGTTTTTTTTTTTTAGTGTCATATTAATGGGAGGCAAAGTCTGTTCTTTAATTAGAATTTTACTGTGGTGAATTAAAAAATACATGGGCAGAGTATCAAGAGTCTAATAAAACTAAATGAAGGTACTATCTTTCCTCTGTATGAAACCCAGCAGTCTTTGCTCTGGCAAAACTTCCATCAATACTTCATTATTATTGTCTAGGACAGGCTTGTAATAATAATATCTGCAAGTAACTTACTTCCAAATTCAGTCTTCCAACTGGGTAAAACATTCTCTCTCAACATCTGTAATGGACTTTAGATGTTTTCATTGACTAGGTAATGAAATTTTCTGGTAATGCCTCTGCACAGAAGTAAAATCAGTTTTGCCTGCAAGAAGGGGTAGAAATACACTGGATATGCCTAAAACACTGCAGAACAGCATAAGGAGGAGATGCAGCCTTCAAGAAATTAGTGTTGGAGGGGCTCAGGGGTGGTGGCAGCAGAGTTGCTCAGAGAGACCTCTGTCCCCAGAGATTTGGAGCTGTTGACACAACAACGATGCCTGGTGTGAAAAAGCCACATGCAATATCCACATGGGCTTCTTCCTACTCTAAATAATCTAAACAAACAACCAAGGCAGCTGTGGGAGCAGAAGCAAACCTCCCCTCGGTTCAGTAATTCCAGCTGAGTTTGCTGCAGTTTGGAGCAGACCCACGGGGCCACTGAGAGCTGCAGGAGGCTGCCCAGGCTGGCTGCCCTCCAGTCACATCCTCCCCCGGCTCCTGCAGCTGGGCAGGGCAACTGCATCCTTCACCTGGGGAATCCAGCATGTGGAAAGCAACCTGATCCCACCCCCGGAGTCACCTTTCCACCCTGTGTGACTGCAGAGGATCGAGGGGGACCAACCCTGCCTGGACAAGCTGGAGACGTGCTCAGCTCCTTGCTTTTCACAGCGCACGAACCCGGCCTCGCCGAAGGTCACCCTGCTGATGTTTTGCCAGACAGGCAATATCTCTTTATTTGCAGTTAAAGCAGTGCTTAAAGGAGAAAAGCTTCTTGACACTACAACAAGAGGTAGAGGATGTTCCTTCTTGTCCTTCCCATGCAGGGATGTGTCCCTTCTCTTGCAGCTGCTGAGCAAAAGGAGCAGAACTGAGACCTGGATTGGCCGAGCAGTGGGGAAAATCAAGACATGGATATGGAAGAAATGCTGTATCCACCTCAGCAGCTTCAAATTGTACCATAAAGTTTCCCCTTCAAGGGGATAGATAAGCACATCCTTCATGCATAACATAACTCGCAGCCCTGACTCATCAGTCATTTTTAAGATGGTCAATAAGCAATTTATTTTATTGTGTTGATATTGAAACATGAAGTAAACACTGTGGATTGTGGTATTTGCTTTTATTTCCAACAGCATAGCTGGAGAGTAAAAGAACTACTTATTCTCTTTGCTGCAATTCCCTTCTAATGACTAATCATAGAATCCTGGAATGGTTTGGGTAGGAAGGGACCTTAAAGAACTTGTCCCACCCCCTGCCATGGCAGGGACACCTTCCACTGTCCCAGGCTGCTCCAAGCCCTGTCCAGCCTGGCCTTGGACACTCCCAGGGATCCAGGGGCAGCCACAGCTTCTCTGGGCACTCTGTGCCAGGGCCTGCCCACCCTTGCTGGGCAGAATTCCTTCCTACCATCCAAGCAAAATCTCTCCTCTTTTAGTTTAAAACCTCTCCCCCTTGTCCTATCACTGGGTCACCTGTGCACTGCTCTTCAGCTGAACAATATCAGCTTAAAGGATGTTCTGCCCCAGCAACTGAATGTAGGAAAAACCTTACCTTTTCTAGTGTGAATTCTGTTACTTACAGACATTCAGAGAGAATTAGAGCAGCAGAAAACCCAATGGCCTTTGAAAAAGGGTTGTCTTTTATGTCTAAAACAGTTCAAAAGCTTGCAAAAAGCTGTGTGCAGGTATCCACACCAGCTACTTGCTGTTCTCTTTTCTTCTAGGCATACTTGAACCTTCACATGGCTCTTTAATGTTACCTAATGTCTTCAAGATATCTTAAATACACTGCTGTCTTTCTCTTATAAACCATTAATAGTAATGTCCCTTTCAGGCACAGAAAAAGAAAGAGTTTTGTAAAAAAGTCTTGCTCTGTGTGACCCAGTAAAAACTGGAACGTTCACTCATCTAAACACATTGCGAGACTCAGCACAGCCTCTGCAAAACCTTTCTGATATTTACCAACAGCAAATAGCAAGTCTGAAACTACTGGTGGAAAAAAAAAGCAAAAATACTGAAATACTAGAATATTACACTCTCTTTTCACACTACTCAGGCACAGAGATGTGGGATGTGCTTTTAATAAAGAGATAATCACGAGGCAGACAAATACTGCATAGCTAAAATACCAGGAGCCAAAGCCTGCGTGTCCCTGGGTGTGTTGGGAAAGGCAGAGGACAGAGTCCAGCATCAGGGGAGGTTTATGCCAGAAATATTCCAGTGTCCCTAGAGCAGCTCCTTAGACTGCACCAGTGCTGCAGCTCTCCTGCACCACTTCTTTAGGATGCAAATGCTGAGAGAGCAGAGCAGCCTCAGCAAGCAAAGCACCAGCCCCGAGTGCTGAGCAGAACATTCAGGCACCTCTGCCTGTGTCCCTACAGCTTCCTCTGCCCACCAGTGGGGCTTGGGTTTCCTTCTGGAGAGCCAGGCAGCAGGAGAAAGTCTTGTCTCATAAATTAGTGAGATTGGATGTCTAAACTTTGATATTTTATTTTGACTTCCCAACATGTTCCAATGTTGTTCACAGAAGCATAAATTAATGCCAATTTCTAAAGCAGAAGTTGCTCTAAACTGGGAAGTGAAACTTTTTTGTTATGATGTTAAAAACAGATAATTCTTAAACTGTTTTACATTCTGAAAAACAGGCTGATCAAAACTGTTCATGCTCACAATCAGTTATGGGTGTACTGAGCTGAAATGTTTTGACAAAATCCCAGCCATATGGAAGCCGGTGCTTTCGGAACAGTTTCCCCATTGTGGATTCCTGCATTAAGCCATCAAGTCTCAGGCAGGCAGAAACACTAAATCATCACTCCACGTGTTTTTTCCTCATTGTTTACAAACAACCTGTTTGTGCCTGCAGCATTATCCACAGGTCAGCCTCACAGAAACCAGGAAAATCCACACAGCAGCTCCACTTCCCAGGCTTGGGGTGTCATTTCCTGCAGGTTCAGCTGCAGTCTGAGGAACTGTGGAACAGCTTCACCCCTGGATTAATTTAATTTCTCTCTTTTTTAGTGACAACTGCCACTGACCAGGAAAAAGCAAAACAGACACACGTGACTTCCTGGCTGAATGGCAGCAGGGAAGTGAATGGGATTTTGCTGGAAGAGACCACAGCACCTGAGCATTAAAGGTTAGAAATGCCAGACTCCCTTTAAGGTTCACATCTCTACATTCTCCTAGTGGCAGCAGAGATATACCTTAAAAAAATCACAGGGAAAAAGAGGTTGTCTGATGAGACCATCACCTAAATTGTCACTGGCCATGCTGCACAGTGCCATCAGCAGCACCTCGGGCTCGCCCCGGTGCCCTTTGCAGCCAGGGAGTTTCTCTCCATCATCTGTAATCATCTCTGATAAGGGCTGGCCTCCGGGCATTGAGTGAGTGCCATCTGGAAAATGACTCTGATTCCACAACTTTGCTGTTTCCCTGGCTAAGAAAGGTGCCCTGCTCCCTGCAGAACATCTGAGCAGAGCAAGCACCGAAGCCCCCAAATATTAAATACTTGATGAGCAGAAGGAGGCACGAGCCCAGAACAGGAAGATGCTGGATATTCCTGATGCCTGTGAGGATGGTGACTGTGTGGTAGGGGTGATTTAGGAATGCTGCTGACACACATGCACAAATCTGATGACACAGGAAATTAGCATCCGTTCCTCTCCCCCTGCTTCAGAAGAATTTACTAAATATAGCTCACTCTTTAAATATTAAGGATATCTGCAGAATGTTGTTGTTTTTGAAAGGGTTCTTTCCTGGCTGGATTTTCCTCATCAGGCTTAGTAATCAAGTTGTTTTATTTGGAATGGATAATTATTAGTTGAGTGATTAATTATTCAGAGTGCATTACTAAATAAAATTTAAAGTATGCTAGTGTAATAAAAAAAGTGACAATATGCAACTATTTGGGTTCTAAACTGTGCAATAAGATCAGAACATGTAGGGTCTGTAGGTATGTAAGTGTGGTTTTGCACATTTAACACAATTGCCTCCATCACCAGAGTCCCATGCAAACACTGATTAATTCTCAGGGTTCATCCATGAGCTGGAAAATGTACTTAATCACCATTTCATAGAAGGGAAACTGAGACAGTCAAATTACATGAAACTGCAAAACTTCCCAGAAAGGAAGTGATAGCACTGAGATAGGACAGCTTCAAGATCTAAAGTGTAAATCTGTGCTATAAGTACCTTACAGTGTATTTTTTCACTACATTTATAGTCCTGTGCTGAATTAAACAGCTGAAAAGTGACCCTTTAATGTATACAGAGATTAATTCATAAAGTATTTTTCGGTTCCTCATCAATAGCAGTGGAAAAAAGTGGTCAATAGCACTTTAAAAAGTGGAAAGTTGGTGCAAAGAGCATCCCTGGGATGCAAACTGCAGTGGGATGTGGCTGGTCCAGGACTTGAACATCCTGGGGAAGGGACCCAGCCCCTCCATCCTGCTCAGCCCGTGCTGGGACACTGAGTGGCACTTCCTGGGATTCTCCCTCCTGGTTTTCCAGGTCCAGCTCCACCACTCTCTCTAAGGAAATCTGGGATTCTCCAGGTTTGTTTCTCTCCATTTGCTTCCATCCCCATTAACCCTGACAGTGTTTCTTACAGACCTGTGCTGATCTTCCCCCTCACTTGGTCTCTAACAAACCAAACCCAAGTTACACAATATTTGCTGCCAAATTTTCCATAGACTGTGCTGGGACCAGGTAGGTTTTGTTTCCCTGCTGATTGCCAGGATTGCACAATTGGAATTTTTGCTAGGCAAGGGATCCAAAAGGCAGTAAAGCTCCACAGACAGAGACTGCTGGAGTTTCTTCAAATATTTGTAATTAAAATTGTTACAAGTAAATGAATTAAGTTCATATTGCACCAGAAGGACTTGCCCTTATAGAGACCTCACAGCCAGCAAATGGGGGAAATTGTTCTGCAACTCCAATCTATGCAGACTCCCCTGTTTGGCACATCCTTAATTTCTGTCAAACTAGAAGAATTCTAACATTTTCTGTCAGGGAGCTTGTGTAAAACTTGAAGAAGGCTTAAAAAAACCTCTACTGTTGACTCATTTCACTCATTCCTAGGCAGATCTGAGACAAGGAAGATTGAAAGCAACATTATAAGCCAAAGAATTATCCTCGACTCTTGAAAGGCACACAGAAAATTAAACTGGGGGATCAGGATCAAGGTAGTGGAAATTATTGGGTCTGTGCACTTAAAAGCTGAAGAAGGTGACTTCCCACTGAGACTTGAGAACACAGGTGCACATAATTTTAAAAATCTGCATTTTTAACCTTTTAAATTTGCTAGCAAAGCAAGGAAGTTGTTGAGAAACTGCAGTAAACATGGCAATTCAATCAGCTCCTTCCAGAGTCTATCTCACAACTTTGTGATTCCTGATCCCAGCAGGTCAATGGATCATGGAACGACTCCTTGGTAGAAGAAAGGAGCTGGAAGCAGCACAGCAACACTTCTTTAGCAACTGCATAAAAGAATCCCTGAATTCCCAGCTGTGGTGGCTCTGGCCACCAATGGTCATTGTCGAAGCCAAAGTCCTGTTCCCTGCTCCTCCCTAGGAATGCAAGAGGAGCTGTGTAAAGAGCTAAAGCCAACTTTCTATCAGCAGTCTGGGAAAGGATTCCATTTTTCCAACTTCAGTATCTGTTTCTGTACATTTTTAAAAGCAGGGCTCTACAATCAACAATTTACAGGTAATAACTACTTTTTTTTCCCAAGTTTTCAAGAGTGTCAGAGGTGAACACAGATTTCTAGTGTTACTTTTCCTTGAATCAGCCTAAAGACTTCAGGCTTATTCTTAGTCCCAGGGACTTAAAAATAATTATAAACTCATAATGCAAATACTGTGAATTTCATTAAAAATCAAAACACCACTTGACTGCCAAGAAACAACAAGCACTTTTATGCATAAGCTGACTAATTCCATCTTCAAAGCTTCTGAAAAAACAGTAATTGTAACTCATCATGGCTACACCTTGAGAGATAACCTTGCACTTGCTCCTGCCTGCCCTGCAGTTTCACAAGTGATGACTGTTTACATCTCACTTATGGCAACAGGACCCGTGGTGGAGCAGGGCCACAGCCGTGACATGTGACAAATGCTGCAACAAAGATTTATAAAGCAGAAACTCTAATTACCCTGATCCACAGCCCACTGAAAGGAAAGCAAAAGACACCACTCGTTTTCCCAGTGTAGCCTTATAACCTGATTTATCCTCAGATTTGTCCTGGCAACAGAGTGTCGAGCTGCTGCCCACAAAATACTGCCAGGTGGAATCTTAGTAAAAAAGATTTGAAGCTGTCGATCCAAGTCCTTGTTTTCTCAAGTCTCAATTATGGGACCATTTTCCTTGTGGGAGCTCTTTATTACTTCCCATTGGGAGCACAACTCACCCCGAGCGTAGCTGCCAGAATTCCCCCCTCGGGTTCTGACTGCTCGAGTACATCCACCTTATTTTACACTATTTACACGAGTGCTGTAAAGTTCTTTATTGATGCCCAGGTTTTACAGCTTAATTTTAAGGTACTCAACAGTTGTGCTCAGATATAGTGGATGGATCCTCCGGCTTCCATATGTTCTCCATTGCCAGGGAGGTCCAAACTGGCAGCTTGCTGAGCCTGCCTGAGACACGGCCATAAGTCTTTGGAATTGGGACTTTTAACAACTCTGCTTTTCCTGATTCTTGTGCAAACCACTCAATCTGTCCTGGCTCTTAAACTAAAGACGTTTTTATTTGCTCTTACTTTTGACTGGTCTTGGAAATACACCTCAATGAAATACTGTTATTGTAAAACACCTTAAAAACCAGGATTAGGACTAGAAAAGCTGTATGAATGAGATCATAAACTCCTGGAATGGTTTGGGTTGGACGGGACCTTGAAGATCATCCATCCCCAGGCCATGAGCAGGGACACCTCCACTATCCCAGGTGGCTCCAAGTCCCATCCAACCTGGCCTTGGACAATTCCAGGGATCCAGGGGCAGCCCCAGCTGCTCTGGGAAACTGTGCCAGGGCCTCACCACCCTCCCAGGGAACAATTCCTTCCCAATATCCCATCCAGCCCTGCCCTCTGGCAGTGGGAAGCCATTCCCTGTGTCCTGTCCCTCCATTCCTTGTCCCAAGTCTCTCTCCAGCTCTCCCGGAGCCCCTTTAGGTCTTGGAAGGAGCTCTGAGGCCTTCTGGAGCCTCCTCTTCTCCAGGCTGAACAACACAGTCCCAGCTTACCCCCAATGATTGCTAAAAGAACATTACATTAACCAGCACCAGTCACACATTTACCCAAACCAGTTGTCCTTTTTGCCCTCACATCTTTCATAGGTGTGAAAGCTCAGAGAAAATATTTGGCTGTAGGTGAGCAAAACACAGAACTATGAAGGCCCAAAGTAATCATGCACTCTCCTGCTTTCATGTGTGCAAGCAGAACAGGGGGAAGAAAACAGGCATGGAAAGTATTAGACAGAAAAAGAGAAATCACTAAGAGTGGGAGGAAACAAGGAGAAAGAGTATGTAGGAAAAGAACACTGAGATAGGTTAAAAGAAGGAAAAAAACCCCAACTACATAAAATCCTGAAAAAACAGAGAAGAAAATAAAGAGCTGAATGAAAGACCACATGAATTCCTGCTGTCCCTGCCTTACTGTCCCACATAATGTGTCCCTGAAAATAATGAAGGTCACCAGCACATTATAGGAAGTAGCCAGCAATGAGAAGCCCATTAGAACCAGCACAGAAATGATCAATTTGTTTATCCTTGTTATCTGAAAACAGAAAACAACGTGGGAAGGGGATGAGTTCATCTTGCTCCCCAAGGCTTTCGTTCCCCAGCTGCTTCCCCTCCCCAGTGCCACGCACATGACTCCTGCTTTTTACTCCTGGATAGGCAGGGAATAATGACTAACTGTAAAAAAATAAATAGCTGCTTCTTGCACACAAGACATCTCCTGTCTGATTTCCTGGGAGCTGCATTAGCAGGGTTTATAAGTCAATTTTTAAAACTCAGGACAGCATTAAAAAACTGACAAATGCCACTTGGTCACGTCCCTGTTGTCACAGTTATTGAGGCCTCTGGAGAGAGTGTCAAAGAAATAAAGCAAATTTCTTTTTTTGCTTAATTTGTGTCAATTGATTTCCTATTTTTAATTAATAATTCTAATTATGATGCAGCAAATTTACCCAACAGACACAACTGGTTTAATCAGCATGTATTGATTGTAACAGTAGAATTATCCAGTGTTCCTGACACCATTGATTTTCTGTTGTGTGACTGTAAGAAAACAGCAGCTGGACAGACTCTGGTGTCAGCTCACGGTGCTGATGATCCCTGAGCTATGAATTGGTGCTCCTGACCCGACAAATAAAACCACAGACATTATCTACTGCTTCTGCACTCCAGAGGAGGAATCTGGTGATTATGGTATGCCACAAATAAGGGGTTTAGTCATAGAGTAGCTGCAGGAACATGAAGGTGGGAGACACTGATTTGAGGCAAAAAGGCAGCAGTTAGAAAAGTCCTTGTAAAACTGAGCTAAATCATTTGGTGTAAGTTCCTAATTTGTCCTCATTTTGGACAACCCCAAAATGTTTCTTTAAACACATACTTAAATATCAGGGATAAAGACTTTAGGGTATTTTTGAGCCTGGGTCTTGCATTTTTTGTAGAATCACAGAATCCTGGAATGGTTTGGGTTGGAAGGGAGCTTAAAGCTCATCCAGTCCCATCCCTGCCATGGGCAGGGACACCTTCCACTGTCCCAGGTGGCTCCAAGCCCCAGCCTGGCCTTGGACGCTTCCAGGGATCCAGGGGCAGCCACAGCTTCTCTGGAAAACTGTGCCAGGGCCTGCCCACCCTCACAGGGAACAATTTCCCCCTAATATCTAATCCAAATCTCCTCTCAGTTTGAATTTCCAGTCTTGTTTCAGTTTTTTCCCTATTTTTTCTCCATAGCTCCCCTGATGGTGCTCCCAGAGGCTGTGGAGTGTCCAGGCCATCAACACCGGGTACAGCCTGGGCTCTCTCACATGTCACTGCTGTCCCCAGCTTCTCCAGAAGCAGAGCACTGGGCTCAGAAAAGAAAGGGAATTTACAGAGAAGGCACAGTGTGACCTAAACTACTGTTTAGCCCTTTTGCTGGAGTCATTGAGATTTCTGCAATTTTCTGCTCATCAAGTTCCAGGTTCTGCAGAAATTATATTAAAAGCCCCTTGGAGCAGCACAGAGAATTTTGATCCATTTGCAATTTGAACATTCCAACTTTGAAAGTCTACAAAGGCTTTGCAGGAAAAGGTGGGTTTGAACTGACCCTCTGGAACCAAGATGTTCCCAGGTTTAGAAGGAAAAATGATGAGAGCTGAAGGCTGGGCCAAACCAGTACAGAGGGGAGAGAAAAACCAAGGTGGATGGTAGTGCCTCAGTCTGGGAAGGCAGAGACATCCCACCATTCCCAGAGGGAGCAGAGGGCAGAGCATTCCTTTACCTGAGGCACAGCCTGGGAGTGGAACCGGCCTCTGAAAGGGAAAGTCTGATTTGTTCCCTTGCAGAGTTAATCACAGTGCAGCAGAAGATAATTCCCCAAGTTTCCCCTCATTTGGTTTTCCACAATAGCTGACAATACGAGCACATTTAGCAGAAAAGCTGCCGTGGTGGAGGGGAAGTCACGAGTAATAGAAAAATTATAATTTTTCCTGAAGCTGTTAATTCATATTAAACATTTTCAGTTCTGCTTACTCAAACTATAGTGTGTCAGGAATAAACATGTGATTATACTAGTTAGCTTTTTGGCTAAAATATTTGGAACAGTAAAATTGATAGATAATTACAGTAACAATTATTTGTTCCCTGCCAAACCTGCACTAAGGCATGTCTGCCTGCAGACTTATGCCTTTTTAAGCACAGAAAGATAAGCAGTACACATCATACACTTTAAATAATGAAAAAGATATCCTATGGCCAGCGTTTCAGAAGTGGAAACAGACTGTGGTTTGATTCAAACCATATCTATTTATGTAAAATGGGATTTTAATTGGAGCTACTTATCGCCGTGATACAAATGAGGCAATGAAAAATGATTGATGCACTTGGGTAATTATTGTTATAGCACCTTGCAAACTACAACAAAAAAACTTTCATGTACATAATGGCTGTTTAAATTTTAATAAGATACAGAACTGCTGTCAGTAGGCAAAATATTAATGCTACATTTTGAACAATATTTATATTTAAATACAAACAATATTTAACTGAAAAATCAGAATACACGAGAAATGCTGGGTGGGTTTGTTTAAGTGATGAATAGATTTATTTTGAAAGCATATGGAAGAAAGTAAAAAATGCATTAACTAGTTATTTTTCACAGTGGGGACATCCAAAGATGATAGAGCACAAACTCTCTGTCTCCCAAAGGGTAAAAGGAGGCAGTGAGTGTGATGGTGCAGATATATCTGCTCTCCTAAGAGTCACTGTGGCTGCTTCTCCATTTCTACCTAACAGCAAAGGTTAAGAGTGCAAACCCAGTTTCTGTTCATTATTATACAGCATGAATAGCAATATAAATTCTTAATAATTGTTATACCTAGGGGGGAAGTAAAGCAATTCCGCTCATTTAAATGAAATGGAAGCTGGGCACTCCAGCCATCCTCTCCCTCTCCAGCCATGGAACACTGCCCCAGCAGGACGTGAGGCTGCTCCTGCTCTCTCCATCACAGCCAGATCAGACTTTCTGGAATACTCAACAGCCAACAAGGCTCCAAGAGGCTCTCACAGAGCACAGGACTCGAGCAGTGCAGACACCAAGTGCAAGAGTCCTGTTAGAGATGAGTCTTCTGCAGATAAAAAAACTGCAGCAGAGTCTGTCTATGCAATCAACTCGTGTCATTTGTCAGGGAAGGAAGGTCTATGTTAGCCTGAAAAAAATGCCAAGAAGCTGCTTATAGGAGAGGAGGGTATTGAATAACAGACCAAAGCAATCAAGACCTTCTCTGGTTATAATCTCATTTGTGCATTGACAGTATTTCAGTCAATAGCCTGTCATGCACTAGCCAAGAGTTGTATTGCACAAATGTTTGGGTCATCATCTCAAATTTCATAGCTGGTGCCCTAGAAGGTCAGAAAGTGGAATCATTACTCTTAATAGGGTGAGTGATCAAGCCATAAATCCAGCAAAATCAAATTTTACTTTGGTGTTTCCTATAAAGAAAAATAATAAAACTTCCAAAACATTAAATTTTTATATATAATTTCGAGCAAGCAGATCCTGTTGCATCAGGAAAATCAGAGGCCTCTGCATATAAAGCATGATCTCACTTTCACTGGAATCAATCACAAGTTCTCAATCTCTGTTTCAGAGAAGTAGGGGATAATCACAGAATCACAAATGGTTTGGGCTGGAAGGGAGCTTGAAGATCATCCCATCCCACCCCTGCCATGGGCAGGGACACCTTCCACTGTCCCAGGCTGCTCCCAGCCCTGTCCAGCCTGGCCTTGGACACTTCCAGGGATCCAGGGGCAGCCACAGCTGCTCTGGGCACCTGTGCCAGGGCCTGCCCATCCTCACAGGGAGCAATTCCTTCCTAACACCCAATCTAAATTGCTCTCATTTTTAGTTTAAAACTAGTCTCCCTTGTCCTATCACCATCTATCAGTGTAAAAAGTTACTTTCCCTCTTTTTTATAACCCTCTTTAAGGCTTCACTGTGGTCTCCCCAGAACCTTCTCCCCTCCAGGCTGAAGGGGACCAGTCAGGTTTGGAAAGGGATATTTCATAACTCTGTGCAGTTGTGGATGCAGATGATCATTCTGGATGCTCCTATAGGACCAAGCAAACACAAAGCAGAACAGGGAGCTTGGCACGTCCTCCCCCACTCCAGCAGCTGCAGTTCCCTCCCTGCAGTGGGAGCTTTCCTGCAAATAAACACCTTCATGGAAGCAGGGTCAGCACATAGGATCAGTCAAACTCTGTCACTCCAAAGATTTCTTTTGTTTCCTGAGCCTCTCAGTGAACCTGACTCAAGTACAAAACCCCAAATGACCCCCTCAGATCATGGCTTTTGGTTTGGTTTGTATTGTGGAACAGCTGCCCTGTGGAATGAAGGGAGAGTGGTGCTGTTGACTACGGACAGGAGCAGTTGGTTTAAACCACGACAGCATCACTGCACTGCTCATTTTTGTATCGCATTGCAGCTTCAGAATATAATTGAACTGTTTGGCTTTTGAGTGCCTTTTCATTGGAAATGCAATATTAATGAACCCTACTGAGCTTCCCCAAACAATAACAGGGATATGAATAAAAAATTACCCCTAACTGTCCTGATTCTACATGAACCTTCCTAACCCAGCTATATTTAACACCAAAAAAAGGGGAAAAATACCCAAAGTAGAAGACATTAATGAATTGTGAAACATGGATCAAGGGCATTTTGTTTAAATCCCTGATTTGATCAGTTCAAGATATGTCCCTCTCATATACCAGTAATCACCTGGATACAGGGTTTAGCAACTAACTCTAATTATAGAGATGTTGAGCGGTGATTTTTTTAAACTGAGAGTTAAGCTGAGAAGAGCTTCTTGACTAGAAGCCAGGGTGCTCAATCAATTAAATTATCATACGAGGAGAAGAATCAGACCAAGGGGGAATGCGGATGTGGATGTGAGGCTGATCATTAGCACAACTGAACTGTCACCTCGGTGTAGGCTGGAATGTGGCCATACCAGGAGATTGATGGATGAATTTTGCTCAGCAGAGAACAGCCCACAGTGAATTGCTGATAAGATCTGAAAATAAATCTTACAATATTACAAGGCAAGGTGGAACTGCAGCCTCTGCAGCCTTGCTGTGGCCCACAGGCTGAGCAGCTCCTCCTGTCTGCCTGCTCCCAGGGGCCTTTCCTGGGCTGAAGGAGGTTCCTCTCCCCATGCTGTAGGATGTTGTACCCATGATGTGTCACACAGCAGCCCATTAACACTGGAAGTGGATGAGCTTGGAAAGATTTGGATGGGTTTGTGTGGCTCAAAGATGCAGATTTCCCCTGTAACTCCTGTTTTTCTAGATGACAACTTCATGCCTGCCTATTAGAGGAAGGAGAGACTGACTGGAATCACAGCAATCCAAAGCCAAAAGGCAATGTGGGAGGGAGGGGGTGTAAGGATGAAGCTGTCTGGCAGGTTGGTTTCTGGGTTCATGGAGGTATTATTGGCCTGCAGCGTTCCTGTGAAGAGGGGCTGGATGTCAGACAGCTCACTGAGAAAGGTTCCTTTGCTGTGTTCAGCTATTTTAGTCCACACTGCTCAGGCAACTTTGCTTTAAGCTCCCTCAGTAGAGAAGGAGAGACCAAGACTGATCTTGCCATTTAGAGTCAGACCTTAAACAGACTGTGGGAAATTCACAGTGAATTCATTAGGTGCCCACAGAGCCCTCAGAAAAAGGAGGCCTGAGCTGCTGTCACAATCCCCTGGCTTGCAAGCTACAGCAATGTGACTCTGGAATCAGAAATCAGGGTATAAATCACGAGAAGATGTAAACTTCCTTCATTCCTCACTTAGGAAGTTTGTGCTGTAAGAGATGTGAGGCTCATTCCTGTCACACCTCCAAGGGAATGGCTTTACAAATGATTATAAATATCATTACTTAACTCCTGTGGGAGCTCGAAGACTCCCAGATCTGCACTGTTCTTCAAAGGTATGAGTTGTGTGTGAGACTCAAAATGTCTTGTTTTGATACTTCACTGCAAGTAGATGTTTTTGGAATACAATGTCCAAATTGAGAGACTTTATTCCCAAAATTGCATCTTAGATAAGATTCACACTGGCTGATTTCTGTCTGGCTTGGACAAAGCTCCCACATCCCCCTTAATAGTCCAGAGCACTCTAATTAAGACTGTGGGTAGTGAGTTGCCTTTTTATAGCTGTGAAGTCCATAAAGCAAAGCCATTTCTACAGCTGCCCACTAAACCTCACACCCCTTTAAGGGCATGGCGAGATCTTTCCCAAAGCTTTGGAATATTCCTGTTCCAAGGGTTTTTAGTGTCAGTGACAGACGGCCAGCTGAGAGCACAAGGAAGAGCAGCTCTTAACTCATCCATGGAGTTTGAGCTGGCACAAGAAGTATAAAAAATCCTCATAGTTACATGTCTCCCTGAAGGATGAAGGTCTCCATTCCTCAGTGTCCTTAAGCCACAGGCAAAGGGAAGGGTTTGTGGCAAGCAGGGCTGCAAAGCCCAGTATAAACCTCACTAAATAAATCAAAATCTACCCACTGACCTAAGATGACTCTCTGCTAAAACCGAAACACTGATCTGAATTCAGATACATGGAAATGAGGTGCCAATTCTTTTTATTTCTGGAAATAATCCAGGGGCTCCCTTCTGCACTTCTGGGGTCTTCAAGCATTTGAGGCTCCTCTCAAGCTGCCCTCTCACCTCTGAGATACCTCATCAGCAGAAAAGGGATCGCATTTGTTCTTCCTCGCGTCTGAGCTCAGAGAGGAGCTCTGCCGCAGCAGCAGCGGCTCTTGGCAGCGGGGAGGCAGCAGGTGTGCGGAGTGCTGCTCTCATCATCCCTCCCCCTGCCTCCTCGGCCTCATTAGTTCCAGCTACAGCGGGAAAGCTCCCGGGGAACGGGGCCAGGGTCAGCCTGGGACTGCCCCGGGCACTCCTCTGGTGTCGCCCAGGGCTGATCCCAGCGGGAGGCTGGGCACAACCCGCAGTGTGGGAGCACTGGATTCCAGGGATATGGAATTTCCTGTTATCCTCGGGGCAGAAAATCACCTGGCCCAAGGACAAAGCTCCCGTTTCCTTGGATCCTTTGCTTGGCAGACTCTGTCATCTCCTGACTGACATGCAGATCTAGCAGCTCCCAGAGCCTTCACTGCCTACAAAAACAAGCACAAGTCCTTGCAAGGAGTAAGAGAAGCCCAGAAATTATAGAAAGGCTTGGGCTGGAAAGGACAGAATGGTTTGGGTTCACAGGCACCTTAAACATTGTCTCGTTCCAACTCCCTGCCATGGGTAGGGATGTCAATAATATGGAGAAATATTTCAGCCTTCCTAGAAATGCTAAAATAATTTTGTCAGCTGGTTTAGATGGCTCCATGTGAACATTCTGTGCCCATCAGCACTCACCACTCTGCTAGTTCTTCTGTCATTCACAAATTTTTGCTGCAGTGATTTCGTATTTACTCCTAGATCAGTAATGTAAATATTGATAGGAGTAAGTGGAATAGCAGAAACCCACCAGAAATACATTTGATATTTATTCCACATTGACAGCTGCTTTTTGAGATCTGTCATTTAGTTTTTATTCAATTATTAATACATGTTGTTGATAATTGTATAGTGCTGATTTTTTAATCAGAATATCCTTCAGTACTGAATGAGACATGTCACAAAAACTTACTTTATTTGCACAGCTACTCTAATAGAACTTGCAACTAAATCTGTGATCTCATCACAGAATGAAATCAGGTTTGTGTAGAATGAACAATTTCTTTGAAATGCTAAACCTTATTTTATTCTTTTGATTTTTCATTGACTGAATCCAAACAGCACCATAACTTATTGGTTTTCCTCCTGAAGTGAATGACATATTTTCTAAAATCTGCACCGGATTGTGAAAACATTCAAGTTTCTCTTTGGTTCTTCTTAAAAAACATTTTATAGAATTTTCTTGAAGAGATTTTTGAGAACTTGCAACCGAGGCACCCAGAAGAGCAACTTGGCTGCTGGGCTGGCACTGCAAGAAAGCCCAGGGGGAAGAAGGGATGTCTGAGTCATCCTCAAAACTCCCTTCTCCAGGTCTCCAGCACAAATCAGAGAGCAGCAGGGAACTGTTTCCAGGCTGCTCCAGCGCAGGCAGAGATTGATTTGAAGCTGCAGGATGTTCCACGGGCCTCGTGCTCTGCACAGGGCAGCTCAGGAGGGACAGGGGCTCCCCTCTGCTCCCAGGGCAGGGAATTAAGTGCTGGATGTTAGTTGGATACTGAGCACGAGCAGCAAAGCAGCTTTGGCTTCTCTCCCCTGCTCCCCTCACTCCTACCCTGCTCACAAAGGAATATGATTAAGATGTGAGTTGTTTAGATCCATTTTTAATATCTCCTGATCAAAAGTGGAAGCTTAAGGAGCATGTAAGGAATGACTTTGATATTAAAGAGAGAGAAAGAAGAACAAATAGTTTAATTTGCTTCTTGTCTTTCTTGGCTTGGGAATTTGAAGCAGATGTTCATATGCGAACACAAAAAACCCATATTCCATCCAAGTCTGAGCACAAATTGCCTGGATCAGAGGGAAGATGTCTGGAGAGGGATGCACCAGGGTGCTGCCTGCTGGGAGGGGTGCGGGGATGGCACAGGCAACGACCCCTGTGAATGGTCTGAATTGTGGAACCAAAAAATAAGGGAAGAAATCCTTAAAATGGAATAAAATACTTGCAGTAAGCCCTCCTGATAAAACAAGCCTAAGTGTGTTATTGCAGTGTATCCATGGATCTGAAAACTGGGAAAAATGCAGATTGAGTATTACTGTAAGATTTTAATGGAGATCTTGAGAGACAAAGAAGGATGTAATGGTAAAAGAAAGGGGCTGATTTCTGCATCTTGAACTGATGAGAGCATGGGGTGGCACATATGAAACCTCTGATTAGTCATAAATAGGGGAAACTGACTCCATATCATCCCAATTCTAAAGGGCTGCAATGTCAGATTGTCAAGAGGGTTTTGATTCATTTTGGTCTGTGCATGTAATGAGGAATGAGAGCTAAATCGTAGAAGCCAAAGCCAGGCACAGGAGAGAACCCAATCAGCACAGAATCAAACAGGAGGGTGTTGGATGTTTCACAGATCACTTTAATCCTCACCTGAGACAAGTGGCCCAGTGCAGCAGCTACCACCAACCCTCCACCTACCCCAGGAAGAGGCACTTTGCTCTCCAGCACAACTCCCTGCTCTCCAGGCTGACTCCAAAACTCAGGAAGAGCCAAGCACTCACCTCAGTATTGCCAGGAAGAGAAGGGATGTGGACACAGGCACAGGCAGAGAACTTTCCAAAGGTAATCCTGCCCCATGCCCTTCAACATGGAACCCTCACAGACAGACTTTATCACTGATTCCAGCATTTCCTGTGGGCTCATGCTGTTTAAAATGCTTTTTAGATATTTAATCACCACCTCTTTTACAAGAACTTCAGGAATACCCCCAACTGTTCACGATGAAGATGCGAGAGGAAGGGGATGAGTATTAACAAAGATAAATACTTCAGGCTTGGTTATAAATCTGGGATATTTGGTCCCACAGCAAGACAGTCCTTGAGCTCTTACCATTTAAAGCCAGATCCAGAGTGTGCAGGCATGAGTTCCACATGTACATATAGGCATTCCAGTGGATTTATGGAGACATTGCCAGTTATTTCTCTGGAAGTCAAAATGTGTCACAGGGACTTCTGTACCTCACAGGCTCCAAGCACAACTCATGTCCTCCCCCTTGGAGAGGTCTAGTCTCAGCAACTGCCTTCACCCAGCATGTTGGGTTATAGGCCAAATACTCTTCCATTTTTGCTTCTATGTGTTCTGCATGTTCAGGTTTTATGTAGGAAATGAAAACATTGCAGAATGTCTCTCTGTGCTTAGATTTGTATTGGTAGCACAGTATTTACCTTGCATTAACTGAGCATAAGCTGAGTGCAAAATCTGGCCCTTCATACAACAGGAGAATTTTGGCACTGGGCCCAGACAAAAACAAAAAACCAATTGTCTAAATTTAATCAGTTGGTGTTACTTGGCAGTAGAAGTCTTTATGCAGGTATTTATTTGTCCCAGCAATAACAAGAATATTGGAATTTATATCCAGGAGATAAGCGAGTACCTTGTCACTCAAGCACAACTAACAAGGGAATTGCTGTTTGGTGCAGACATGTAAATGCCAAATGCTTAGTCTGGTTATTATTGTAAATTCCATTTTTACAACCTCTTGTTTTTAAAATGGTCTCTTAATTGATTTTTAATTATATTTTTCAATGACATTTAACTACACGTGCTTTGTAAACAAACCCACACACGTCCCAAAATATATTAAAGGAGCAAATACCGACACAGTCGAGGTTCTCTTTTCCCTGCCTGCTCTGAGTGCTCTCAGTGGATGTTTTGCATAAGGAAATGAGATCAAAGTGGTTCTGGGTAGAAGTGGATGCAGTTCTACCATAGGCAGCTGATGCCAGATTTGGTCCTCAGAGTGTTACTGACACACAACAGAATGAAGGGGATGAAGCATAAAATGAATCAGAACATCCAATCCTGTGATTTACCCACGTTGAAATGTGGCCAGGACATACTGACCTAGAGCTGGTTTAATGCAGAACTCTGTCAGGTCTTTAGTGATCAGAAGAAGCTTTAACATCTCTTTAACCTCAGAATACCACATTAAGGGAGAAGTAGGAGTCTTGTGTCTCCAGTGGGTGTTTTGGAGGTGCCAAATAGCCCAGGTGAGCACCAGGCAGGCCTGTGGTACAACGTGCAGCATTTAAGAACACGGAACTATAAATTGCATCCATCCAGCTGCCTAAAGCACAGGTTTGGGATGAATTTAAAAATCCAACCCAGTTAACTGAAACACTGCATGAAACTACTCAATTCCCTTGAGTTTCTGCCTCAGCATGCCTGAGGTCTGAGGTCCAGAGGATTATGTGCCATTCAAGAGAGAAACCATGCCCAGGGACAGGCTGGAAGCAGCTCCCTCAGATCCCACCACCCTACATGAGCCATTGGATTTGTTGGAAACCACTCACTGTTGTAGTTGCTGTTTCCACCAGTCTCTGCCGAAGAGGTGCTGGACTCCCCCAGCCCATCAGAGGTGGTCAAATCTTACGGAAAATCAAAATAATGACTTGAAAACAGCACTTCCCATGCATTCCTGAAAACACTGTAAAACCTTGATGAAGTCAGCAGGATAACAACAGGTGAGGACTTGCACCTTTTTCACTCAAACTTGCATTTGGTGACAATTCCCACATATCTTTCCCATGGCCAGGATGTCACACTGTTATTAGCAGGGCTGTAATTTCATAAATGGTCACAAAGAAATGGAAAACACTGGCAACCCAGAATTTAGTATTTATCCAATTCCCAAGCTTAGCAATTATGGCAGAGGCATAGTGCTTTTGTTGGGGAAAGACCTGATTCCTTTATTCTGTGGCACTCACAAAACCCACAGGACTGGGGAATGACTCTATTGATCTTGGGTAAGATTCACTCCTGTGCAGAGATCCAGCACAAGCCAGCATTTCCCATAAATTTTGTTTAAGCCCCATCCTGTGGAATAAAGCAGCACGCAAATCACACATTACTGGGACAACGATGCTTTGTTCCTAAATATTGCCACTCCTGAGGAGGCTACAAAATGCTTTCAGAGACTGTCAGAAATGAGATGTGACTTGCCAAAGGTCACCCAGCAGGGAGCAGAGGAGCTGGGACACATCCAGGTGCCAGAGCAGAGATCTCTGTCCTGTCCTCTGGGTACAAACATGCAGTGCCAGCTTCTGCCCCCCAAAATGTCTTATCAAAAATGTCTCGTGTAAAGTCTGCCTGCACAATGGGAGCTGAGTGTTCCTCACAAGCTGCATTCATTAATTCAGGCCGTTTATTTTAATTTCAATGAAACCTGATTTAATTAGGTGTCATATGTGTTCTGCATAGATGACTAAAGCTCTTCTGATTTTTTTTCAGTGGGTACATATTTCACCTGCTCTCTTCTTTTGCAGTGGTAGCTTTTGCTCACCCATACCTCCTCCTATGGGATCTGAGGAAAAAAGAAACCAACTGGCATCCCTTTCCACCCCTTAATGAAAGTAGGGTTCAGTTCCTGCCATAATGTGAAGACTGGTGAAACATCTTTGCTGACAGCTTAAAAACTTTCAGAACACAGAAATTAAGCAAAAGGAATTGGAAATTTCATGGACAGATTCCAGCAGGCAAAAATGCACACTCAGTTCATTAACTAACTCTGAAGAAATGTAAGTTCTACATTTCATGTGTGTCACAAACTCTTAAGAACAGTAAGGGTTTGTTAATGGACTTCTGGGGGGAAAAGAAGCTAAACCAAGTGGCAAAGCTCTCTGCACTTCTGTGTCTCAGCAAAACTGGCTGCAAAATAGAGTAAACTGTGGATGTATTTTAGGGAGCTACAAGTAAAGTTTCAGATTAATCCATTCCTGAACTTGTGCTGTTGCCCAAAACAGTAATTGGAAAACAATCCTTGTAAGGTTTCATGCAGCAAGGATAAAAATCCTTCCTTCAGCACAAGTCAGTCCTCTTATTTTCTGGGGAAGGGAATAAATGGTTCCTCTGGGGATCCAATAATTGTTTGTTGTTTCTTTTTAAGCAAACATATATGCACCTGTACTTATGAATAGTTATGTTTTTATTTGGCCATAAAGTGCCCAAGTGGTCCTTTAAGCATATAATTCCTCACCTAATTGCACAGCCCTAAGTATTCATGGACAAATTGTAATTACAAGTGCAGGTTCATTCTGCATGGACAGTCTCTGCTTTAGTTTTTTTAACTGCCAAAGCACAAATGGTTTCAAATTATAAGAATCCCAGTGGTTCCCATTTTACATGAGCACAAGACAAATTTAATAACAAATCTTAAAAGTATCTTGGAATTCAGGCTGGCCCAGCAGCAGGTTCTGTGGGAATCCCCCTCTCTTCAGAACACATGAAGTGAGAGAAATGCAAGGTAGACCAAAAAGAATCAATTTGTCACAGCCAGTAGAAGAGACCTGGAGCTTCTGTTTTCATTTCTGATACCTGAACTGGCAAAGCACTGCAGCAGTGATATTTATTGATCATGTAGCCTCAAAACAAAGCTGGGGAAGTACAGAGCCTGGACAGGCAAGAGGTATGCATTAAATACAACAGGGAAGTTCCAAAAATTGCTTTTAATGGCAGAAAAAGAAAAGAGAAATAAATCCCAGTTATAGAGCTGGGAAGCACAGGAAGCATGCAGCCACTCTTACCAGCAAGAAAGTGTTGGGATTTTGTTATTACATGGCTTTTCCTGTCATGTTTGACCACTATTTTAGATGCAGAGGGGACATTGTGCCTGTTAATGTCACTGGCCTCAATCATGCAATCCTTAATCAAGCAGAAATCCCTGCAGCTTTGGCCATAAAAGAATTACAGACTTAGTTATAGGTTTTCTGGTACAGATTTGACCCCTGCTGCCTCCCTGCTGCAATAAAACTCCTAAACCCTTTTGGATCGTTACTCCTACAACTTGCCTGAGGGCACAGGGGGTGCAGCATCCATGGGGCTGTTTTCTGGTTTAATCCAAGAGCTGAGGATCCAGCCAGTGACTGCCCTGGCCAACAGACAGCACGAGAAAACATCTAAACCACGGCCAGGGCTGGGAGGGAATTCTTGCTCCACAGTAACTCATCCCACTAACTCAAATTCCCCACAACTTCCTCATCCTTGCTCAGCCATTGCCAGAATGTCCTTTATTTAGAATTAAAAATAGGCTTCTTTAATGGCTAAAAAGGTTATTAGGATTGTTTATTCTAAGCTCTGAAATATGTGTTCAATTCTTAATTTGCTTATATGTCTTCTAATTACATCAACATTGGGGTTCTGCCTTTGGAGTTGTAATTGGAAGCTGATATAAAACCAAGACTAGAAAACATTAAGCATTGCAGTGACTGGAGCTGTTTTTTGTGGCATTTGTCATCTCACTGGTTGTTTACCAGAATGAAATTTCCAACGCAATTCTCCTTTTAACCTAGAATATTAGGTGAAAATATTAAACATGTTCACTGGCAGATGATTATCAAAGCCAAAAAAAGCCATACCCTGCTCAAGGCAGAGCCTGCAACTCATTATCTTACATAATTCAAGGTTAGAGAGGGAGGAATGGAGAATGCTTTGGATGGAAAGGGACCTTCAGGACCATCTCATTGCACCTTCCACTATCCCAAACCCCATCCAACCTGGCCTTGGACACTTCTGGAAGTGCATTCAAGAATTCCTATGATGTTGGTGGCCTGGTTGTATTCAAAGGCCATGATTTCAACTGATCTTAAAATCCCCTCCAAGATCAACAATAAATTCTTCTGGATTCTCATTTTCAGGTTTAAAATTGTGCCAGGAAACATTAATTACAAACTGATCTAAATGCATCATCACCTGTAGTTGATTGGCCTCAGCCCTGACAAATGAAGTGTGTTCTTAGGTGCAACCAAAGGTGATTCTTGGGGTGGGGTTCAGTGTCCACAGGGTCTGTGGAAGCTGCTGAACATCAAAACCAACTCAAGACACCTGAAATCATTCTCTGTTGAGATCCACAGGAACATTTTGATAATGCCAAGGGCCATATATCATTAGAGTTCTTTATTCAAGGTGCACTTCATGCTTTACTTGCCATACTATAATAGGAAATAATAATGGAATAATAAATGGAGAAAAATATTTTTTCTGTTGTCTTTGTTCGAATTGCTCAGCGTGTGAGAGCAACACGTGTCTGATTTTTCATCTCTCCTTGAACAGCCTGAGCTGACAGATTGCCCATAATCTGTTCTACAATCTCAGTGCCAGAACATGACAATAGTCAGCCCCACGGAGTGGCTTGGGAATCTCAAAGGAAATAATTTCCCACTAACCAATAGCTGAAGGGTGACCCAGTTTGGAGAGGCCTGGAGAGAGACACATTGCTGGTGGCTCCAAGCATGTGTGGCTCCACGCAGGCACAGTTAAAAGGCAGATTAATCGGCAGTCAGGTGTGAGGAGCAAAGCCAAGGAGCCCTACCGGGGACCACACGGCATCCAGCCCGTTTGGAAAGCACCTTATGAATTAACCTAGGCTGGGGTTTTTTAAACTGTGAGCATGCAAAGATTCACACCAGCGTTCCTCCAGCCTGATCTGTATTCCAAAGCAGTGCTGCTCACATAAATCTCAGCGCTGTTTTTTACTGGAGAGGGAAAGGGAGAAAAGCCACCATTAAATCAATAGGCTGCGTTGCACACCACAGTCTATGAACGTCCTGGTGCTGTGCTTATCACTTGTGCTGCCACCAACTAATTGCTGTCCCTTGCACTTCATTATCCCCTGTAATATGGTTACAATAACAGAGGATGACAAATAAGAACTGTTATCTTCTCCAGGCCAGTCTTTCCTCTCAGGGTGAGTTCTCATTCAAATCCATCTATCTGGATGAATAAGATTTACCAGATTACACATGGACTTAAAAGGTTTAACACGAGCAGTGATGGAGAGCTGCCTTAGGAAATATTTTTACAGGCGCACGTTGGGGATCTGGCACAAAAAACTCTTTACTGCTGCTTTTGTACCCACCATGGTTTCCCTTAGCTCTCCCTGCATTTAAGGCAGCGATGTTGGCAGACAGAAAACCTGGTTCTGTAAAATACTAAATGTGCCTTATGTCCTCCCTGAATCAGGTCTGCCAGTCATTCACACACCAGAGAGGTGGTCTGATTCTTTTGATGTTAAATTAGATCCTGGAACTAATAAAACTGCCTGCATTGATTATGAAGCAGAAACAGGCGAAGAATATTATGGATAGGAGAAAAGAGTTTGTGTCTGGCAAGAAAGGATAAAAGTATCTGATCATTAATGGGTGGCCTAGTTAAAGAAAGTCCTTTGTTGCAGCAAAAAAGAGGAACTGTAGAAAACGTGAATGAAACCTCCAATAGCCACGTTAAGGCCACCTGGTCTCGGGTGAGGCTCAGGAGGGGAAGAGGAGCCTCTTCTGTGGCTTTCAAAGTCTCTGCAGGAGATCAGTTTTCCCCATTGGATGTAAAGGATGTGCACGGTGTCAGAAGGAAGAAGAGATGGGGAAACCATTATTACAAAGTCTTTGTTTATGCTAAAGATCCTCAAACCATCAGTGTGGGGAGACAAACTCATAAGAACTACAGGAGACAGCAATGGAAACTCGGATGTTTCACCAATCAAATGAATGCATTTATAAATTACATTTCTTTAATCTCATGGGAGCTTCACACATGTCTCAAAAGTCAGCCTTTACCCCAGGCATCCACAGCACTCACAAATATCACCAATATTTGTCGCCACAATTGTATTAAGACACACATTTGCATAATTAAAGACACCCATAGGTGAAGGAGCACAAACAAAAGCATAACAAAGAACCATTTCTTTTCCAAAGCCTTCCAAACCAAATTTGAGGTAACTGATCGTCCAATATCTGGTGGCTGGAGGTAGTTCCCACTCTCACCCTGTGCTGAGCTCTCTGTAAATTTCTGCATTTTTCTAACTCCTTCTGGAGATATTGTTTCTTTCCTTTTGATGTTCTAGATGGTCTTTTTGTTTTCTGCTTGGTTCCAAACTAGTTGCAATCAAGAATTTCTCTCAGAAAACAGCATTACATAAGTGTCCATAATTCTGTGTACACTGGCTCTAAATACCTAAGGACCCCAACAGTCCACAAAAATAAATCTGAACATGCCCATGAATCATTGTCTCATTTGTATTATTTCAAATGCTCTGCTAGTTAATGATGTCTTGAATTGGTTTATTATTATTATAACGTCTCTGATAGTTAAATCAATCAAATAATCAGTGCTGCAGTTCATCAAATCTATGCCTCCAGGAAGATGCTGCTTCCCTTGCATAGTGCTGAGGAAAAACAGCATTTCTTTATTAGAGACATGATTCGTTTGCCTTAATATCCTAGAAATGTGGTGAAATAGTGCCTTGGAGGTAACAGTTAACTATTCTGGCATATATTTATAGCGTTTCTGCTTTTCTTAGAAAGAAAAAGATGAAAATTGCACTGCACCAGTTCCGTGGTGGAGTCACTGGTGTGTCCTGGCTGCAATCTGTTACCCAACACTGCTTAGTCTCAGGCACTCACACCCCTCCAGAAACCCACCCAGCATCTCTCTCCTCACAGCTGTGCTGGATCACACTGATTTTGCTTTTTCTCTTGTATTAAGCCAGTCTTTCAGAAGCTTTGCTACATCTGTGTGGATATCAGCTTCTCTGTGAACAGCATTAAAGGGAACTACTTAGCACTGCATTGACATTATCATGGCAAATTGCTTTAAAATATCACTTGTAACTGTAATATTAGCACAATAAAATATTTTAAATTTGCCTACTGTGTCTCAGAGCTTGCCCTGATGGTGAATTACTCCTCATAGTACATTAACAACGATTCTAATAATTGTCAGGAGCACTGATGGACATTTTGTTCTCCTCCATGAAGGGGGATCACAGCTCCAAGGACACAGGCAGTTTATTAAATTTCATCACTCTTGCTTTCAGGTAGATGATGTGGAAGACTTATACCTATATATCAATTATAAATTTATTGTGCTAATAGCTGGTAGGATTAAAGCATCTGCAAACTGCAGTTTTATGCAGAGCTCAGGATCAAGGCTTCCCATGCAGTGACTCCCATTACAGCCTAATAAAGATGAATGTGGCCAGTGTTGCTCAGAGAGAGGGCTCACTAAATGAAGAAAGCAGCTCAGTGAAAGTGGAATCTGTACAGAAGCCAAACCCAACTCCTTTTTCTAACTCAGAGATGCAACATTTGGGCAGCTGCCCAAGGAAGGGAAGAGAAGGAAAACCAAGCCTGCATGCATTTTTATTTCTCACTGACTCTAAGCCCACAGTTATAAAACTTAACTAAATTCTTGATTTCTTTATATGTGCTGTTCCAGACTCTTTAATCCATGATTATAGGAATGTAATTGATATGCAGTCCATGTTAAATGCATTATGGTAACTCTGCAGTTAGGGAAGCAACATATTCCCACTAAATTTCGGTATGATGCAGTCCAAAGTGAAAACAAGATAAAAGGAATTCAGAAGATGAGAACTCAGTGGGGTTTCATAATCCTCAGCATGTGCACAGTTGAGAGGCAGAGCTCCAAATGACCTGGACAAATCTGCATAAAGATTTTTAGCAAACATAAATGAATTCCTGAAGTAATCACTCCATCAACACATGGGATTGTATCTCCACCTCTCCCACTCTTCACTTCTGCTTGCAGAAGTCTTGCATAATAAGTAAAAACTGCACTTGCAATGTGCTATTTTTTGAGCCTTTAGGATGAACACTGTTCAACCTGACTACCAGGTGGATATATTTAATAATTTATCAAAAATATCTATGGTGTGCCTGGTTCCAAGGAGAGAAATAAGGGATGATAGTCTGTAAACATTAGTTTGTTACCCAGCTTTCAGAATCTAAAGGCTGAACACCAACGTAACCTCTGCATTGCACAAGGGGGAGAATTTGGCATTGACAGTGTGTTCCAAATTTGACCCATCCCTCTGAGGAAGGTTCTCAGAGACAGGATGGTTAAAAAGTTAGCTTGGAAAGGAAGTTCCATTTGGTAAGCAAAAGTCAAATTCTGGTCAAACTGAAACAATGTCACACAGCTGGACTGGATGACCCTGTGGGTCTCTTCCAGCACTGATTCTGTGCACCACCTGACACACCAGAGCCTCTGCAGAGGCTTAGCACAGCTGGGAGTGACTTCCAAAGGGCTCCTGCACAATGGGGAAGCCCCTCACTGGAGAGAACCCCCTGGCAGTGCCATTCCAGTCCTGCTCTCTGTACTGGGCTGGTCTCTCAGGGTCCTGGGTGCACAGGACAGCCCTGCCCAGCCTCCTTTGGGACCACCACCCACAGCCAAGGATCCAGAGGCTGCATTTCAGCTCAGCCCTGGACCCTCAGCCACTGCCTGAGCTAAGCTGGAGCTGTGCTGGTCTCCAGCTCTGTCCCAGCCAGGCCTCTGCCTGCCCAGGAACCCTGCTGATCCCAATCCCATGGACTGAGACCCCGGCCTGACCTCACGCCAGCCTCCCCAGCAAGGACCTGCTTGGTCCTTCTCACTTTAACAGGGTAAAATTTGCACATTTCTGAAACAATGGATTTGAAATCATAGGTCATTTGTTCACGGTAATTAGTGTGTGACATCACTCCTGCTAATGTTCAACATATGGTCTAATGCAATACTACATTATTTATGGCTACATTATGTTACATAAGTGCAAAACATACAAAGAGTCAAGCAGCTGAAGCCTGCACTTGGTTATGTTAATCCTCTCAAGTACCATGGTATTTCACAGCACCTCTTAATAGCCAAATCTTTTCTGCATCTCAACTGCTGCCTGGCAGTCTGGCTAAGAGAGATGTGGGGGATCCATTCCTGTAGCTGAGATCTCACCCTGCCTGCAAGTGCCTCACCAGATGGTCAGCATATTGCATTTTCCCCTTGGTAACATCCTTTTTTCTCCCTGCATCTGGAACTCAAGTAGGAAAATACTTCTGTTGTTTCCTGTAGTGTTGGAGGTAGGGATGTATCCTCAGCTCCTGCAGGGTGCAGCTGTCCATGTCTGTACAGTGTTTTAAGCTGAGATACACCTGAATTTTGGAGCTTACTTCCCCCTCTCACAGCCTGGTGATGCAGCAGGCATGGAACTGCTGTCTCTTTGATCAAGAATTTCCACAAAACAATTGCTTATTTGATCTCAGGTGCTTCAAGTGTTGCTTATCTTATTCCAATGCTGTTTTGAAATGGCTTTTAACATTCATGACTTTCATCCTAAGATGCCTCTGTTAGCTGATCAAAAGGTATTCTTGACCCCATTCAGAAGTTCTGGAGCTCTTCCTGCCTATTGTCCCCCAATTAGAGCCACAGCCCCAGCGTGATGCTCTTCTCCAGAGGAACAGAGTCACACAGGAGGTCACTGGCAGGAGGCTGCAGCCTCTGGATTGTTTCCTTACTCCCATCACCAAGGAATGGAATGGCTTTTAAAAAAATCCTGTGTTTGCATTAACTGGCAATGTGTTTGGGAGGGAATGACTTTTTTATTGTAACATTTTAGCAACAGCTCAGAGCTTTGAAAAGGCATCATTTTAATATGCACAGTGCACACCTCCTCAAAGAGCTGATACTCCAAAACACTTTTCAAAAGAGTTACACACATTACACAGTATTTTAGGAGTTCATTTCCCAGCGTTTCCAATTTCTTTAGAAAACAACATCCTGAAATCACCAGTCATTCCAGAGCCTCCACTAATGCCACAGCCTGGCAAACAGAGAGTCCAAATGTGCTGCCTTGGCAGTGCCTGGGTCGGGTGTCCCTGGTGGCACCAGGTGACCTCCAAAGCCACTCTGTCACTCCCCTCCTCACCTGGCCAGGGGACAGAAAATACAACCTTGGGGTCTGCAGAGCTTTTCCTCTCACCTCCTCCCACCAACTGCAAATGCACAGGTTTGGGGTTTTCCCCACCTTAACTCTGTTATTCCAGGAAACCCCTGACAGGCTCAGCCTTGCCTTGGAGCCGGCTGGCGTTGGCTCTGTGGGACACGGGGGAACTTCTGGCAGCTTCTCACGGAATCTTCTCACTCCTGTGGTCCCCCACAATCAAACCTGGCCCTGCAAACCCAATGCAGTGACTGCCACTTTTTAAACTGGCCCCAGCAGCCAAAGGCAAGACCCACATAACCCAGGAAACAGAAATCACCGACTTGCTTCAGCTGCAGAAGAAAATCTTCAAAAGTTCTTCATATCAGGAATCTAAATCTTACTTTTAGAAGTGATAGAAAGTTTAAAAGCTGATGTGTAACTGGGTTTAAGTGTGTAAACTGTTGATGCTGCATCAGATTTCTCTGTGCTGTCTGAGGTGGTTCTGGCTTTGCTGGAGCACACGTGGGGCATCAACAAACCCAGCCCTGGCTGCCAGGCCCCTCGAGGAGCAGCTGCACAAAGCTCCTTGTACTTGGGCATGTTCTGCCATCACAGGTACACAGATCCTACTTCCATTTTCAAAGTGCAATTTAAGACTTTTCAGAATTTCCCCCCCAGTTATTCCTCACTAATGTCTCTCGATGAGGTCAAATTCCTCTTCCCCTTTTAAAAATGTGTAATACCTGCTTTTCTCTCCAGACTAATTTTGTTTTATAAACTATTAGCTTCAAGGAGTTACTGCAGAGTAACACTGTTGTGTGATCCGAATATAAACCAGAGGGAATTGCCTGTGTGTGTTCTGATCTATACCATTAAATCAGTCTCTCCTTTTCCCTATTTTTTCACTCTGGTAGTTATCCCTCCCAGACATCTTCCAAATCCCTTTATTGGGCTTTGTATTTAACAAAGAAGCAATGAACCCACAGAACTCTCCCTTCATTACCAGAGTATTGTAATAGCATCTTTCTTTACCCATAAATAGCATTTCAGCACTGTGAACATCTGCACTGTGGGAAGAGAAAGTGGAATTGTCAACGGCCGGAACAACATCAGCTCAGAGACTCCTGGCTAAAAGACCTTCCAGTCATGATATTTTGCATATTCAAAAGCACAACCATATCCGGAGAGCTTGATTTGCTTTAAGACATTTAAGATTCCTCTGATCTCTCTTCACAAGGACCATCAGCACACCTAAAGAAAATTTACATTTTCATGTGCCAGGATATGGAAAATTGTCTCAGGAATACGATATAACTCTGCAAACTTGAGTCAAATATTTTTTTTCTGTGGATCTATCTAGAAGAGACAATTTGACAGAGTAGGGTGAGGAGTTTATTCACAAGCACTTCAGATAACCCACTTAATTCTCACCTGGCTTTCCTGCATCACCCACACATTCAGCCCAGAACCACATCACATAGTTCAGACCATCTCCCTTGTCTTGTGGGCCAGCTGAAGTCATAGAAATCATTGAGGTCATTAAAGTCTCTTAAAGAGCAATGACCAGGGTGCCATATTCCACTGACTCTCCATAAAGGAATTCCCATGGAAGTCACTGGGATCTCACACAAAACAATCAGTGCTGGATGTGTTCCCAAGAAATTCGTCTCTTCAACCGAACGTTCCAGCTTTGAAGATGGACACGTGCTCTCATTACTGCCAACAATTTTTACATACTTAATTAATTCTCTGAGCTCCCTATTAAAGCTTGGTGCAGAGTTTGGCCACAGCCTAGAGGTGGCCTTTTTGCTGGAGAAAATTCCACCTGTTTGATATGAGATCCTGTAAGATTTTAAGAAAACTGGAATAACCTTGACATTTGAGTCCCACAGAAATTTCATCCAAGAAAAACTGGATACAGATGACAGGATTTGGTGGCAAGGAGGCAAGGAGTGTTTTTTCTGTACAGTGTGAGAAGAGCTTAGACAGCATCCTTGGATAAAAACAAAGTCAAACTTGATTCATGCTGATTTATACAATAATCTAAACAGAACTCTTGAAGGATAAGGAGACACGGAAGAGACAGTGATGCAGTTCTCTATTACTGATGGTGCTTTAGGCTGTGGACAAAGCCAGAAAGCCCAGAAAACCTTCTGCCAATGTCCCTGGGATCCTTTGCTCTCAAGTGAGAGTGCTCTGCATGGGGATGCGCAGGCATCAGGCACACAACTGATGGGCTTTTCCAAAGACCCTTACCCATAGGCTTCAACTGAAACTATTTCAAAGCATGAGATTAATGTTAAACCTGCTCTCAAAAGCTTTGTTGAACTAGGTTTAAATGAGTAGATACCACGAGCAAGGAGAGCAGATGTAAAGGAATCCATAGAACCGGAGCCAGGCAAAGCCAAGCAGAGTCAGGTCCTGGGGGCTGCAGGAATGGGATCCCAGCCTCACACAGAATACCCCAAACAACAAGCAGTGAGCATGCCTGAAAGGGGATCCAAACAGGGCTTTGTTCCAGGGAAGAACAGCTCACCTGAAACAGCTTTAAACCCCAACTCAGGGCTTATAGACCCATCCCCACCAACCCAAAGAAGACTCCCTTTGAAGTTCAGTTATGTTTGAAAGCATGTTTGTGATAATTTTTTTAGTAACTTTTCCTTCTGGAACATCCAGGTGACACCAGGGCTGAGCCAGGGCCTGGGAGAGCCCTGAACAGCCCAAGGAGTTGTTATTTGGTGGGTCAGTCTGCGCTGGGGACACTACAGGGGCCAGGGACAGACTGGATGCTCCAACACCAAAAGTTGCTGCAATGTATAAGAGGCTCCCTCTGTCTCTTGCCTTTCCTTGCAGGGAAAGAAGAGGGACATAAAATCTTTCAGTCAGTTGCTGAAGTCTTCACTGTTGCAAAGATAAAGTAGTTGGAAAGGAGCTGCAGTCATTTAGCAATTAACTGACATTTTAAAAAACAATTCTTTTGCAAGATTCAGGCAACTCTTTTTATTATCTAGTTAATGGTAGCACTTAGAGAAGCTAATTTTATGTGTAATAAAACTTCATTACTATCCCTTCTTCGGAGAGAAGGGTGCAGAGGACAATTGGAATAAGAAACATATGGTTTCTTATATTTTCTCAGTCATATACGTGCATGTGATGCACTATAGGCACCTAAAACTTTCTCCTTTATCTTTTTTCCCTCCTTTCTTTCCCTTTCTAGCTGTGCACTGCTGTATTCTTTCATGTCAGAGGTCATCTATCAAATCCTACTCTGCTCTTTTTTTTTTCCAATCACAAATCAATGATGAGGACAACAGAAGGTTAGAGCCATTTTAAAAATAGCACTGATGTTTCTGCTTGCTTATTTGTGGTCTGGTGAGTCTCTTACAGGCAGAGATTCCCAAGGAGAATGTTCCAGACCAGCAAAAGTGGGAGTGTGCTGACCCTCCATGTGCTGCAGCTCAGGGAACAGGGATGAGCTGCCTGGCCAAGCCCTCTCCAGCCTTCGATCCTTGTGGGATCTGTCAGAGCAGCACTTGGTGTTGAGAAGGAAGAGAAATGAAGGCTGAGCAGGGAGCACTGTCACACTGCAAGGTGACAGGATGACATGGCTTTTAACTCTTTTTCAATCAGTGGAGTTTTTCAGCTAACCCACCCCAATTCCCATGAAGCTGGTTTCCTATCAGTCATTGTTATTAACCTGATACTTATTGTATTCAGAGTGACAAAAGTGGACAGACTGACATTTCATATAATATAGATTTTAAAGCACAAGATGGAGATCTCCTAAGGAAAGTGCAGATTTGCAGAGTACACATACTATTTTCTAACACAAGGAAAGGAAAGAGCAACAAACCAGAGCTGGTGTTGCATAATCGCCACTAGAGCAAGTAGGGACTTCCTCAGTGGGAAAATTCCACTCTGTCAGATCACTGCATAATTCAGGTGCCTTTCACAGCTGCTCCACCAGCCCCAGCTCACAGTAACCACGCTGCTGGCTACAGGTGAGGAGTTACAGGTTTGTGCTGTAAGAATTTGCCCATTTCACTGCTGAGGCTCCATCAATTGGCCCCCACTGAGGATCTGCTTGTGTCTTCCCTCTGTAGGCTCAAGAAAAAGTAGCTGGGCTGTGTGAAAAAGGCACTTATTAAAATACAAACACTTCTATCACAAAGAAATATCATCTGGAAAGTGCTGGCAAAGGATATTTTGTTCTCTCCTTTTCCTATTTGTTCTAGCAGGACGAGCCAAACTCAGCTGTCACTTGTAATGCTGCAAGCAGAACAAGCTGGTGGAAACTACAAAACTCCATTTGGAGTTGTAAGTGCTAATTTACACCGAGGGAGGAGCTGAGCCACTGGCAAATTCTACTGGTGCTGCTCAGCTCTAACCAAAAGCAGGATTTTTCTCTGTATCTTTCACTTCTCTCGGAGTTGGAGGACTTTTATGAATATGTTTAACAATGAGCACCCCAGGGACACCTTGGTAAACCAAGCAAGAGGGAGAAGAAAGAAATTATAGATCTGTTTTTCAGACGTTACCGCATATGCTCAATGAGTGCTCATGTCTTTATGCATTCCAAATCCTCATTGTGATGGGAGCAGACCCCTGCATTACTGCCTAAGTCAATGGCAGGAGCAGTGATTTTAAAAAACCTTCTGATTTGGACCCAGTTGTTTTCCATTCTTTGTAATTACTTTAACTTTCAACATCAGCTTTTCCTGTGAGCAATTCAGTAAGCAAATCAATTTTCCCTATTCCTAGGAGAGATTCTGTCTAAGTTTAACTTCAAAAAAAATTCCTCTGTGACAGGGTATTTCAGAAGTCTGCTCTTCATCTGAAGACAGCTCCTTCAGTCATTATTTCAGCTGCAGGTACAGTCTGTATCTATTTCCATCTAACTTTCCACAGACAGGTACATTTCCTCTACCCTATCTGTGGTAGTGATAGCCTTTAAAAATATTGGAGGGAACTCAAGGATCCCTGCTTTTCACTGTGATATACAGAAGTTCCTTCTAATCATGGGATGGTTTAAGATAAAAAACCCTGTGTAGAAACAGTATTGCTATCTCAGTGATCTGCACTGGTGGATTCATGACAACTTTGGTCTCTGTAGTAATTCCAGTAAAACGATGCCATGAGTCTTTGGAATATCTTTGGAAAACACTTTTTCTGCAAAGCATGTGGTGGAGGAAGGCTGTGGGGCAGAGCAGGGACATGTGAAAGCACTCAGCTGGGGCAGCCAGAGGCCTGGGTTTCATGGCTACTCACCCTGCTCAGACTTGCAGCCGTGTCACAGCACTGGATGCTCCCTCGTGCGAGCTGCGTTTGGTCTTACAGCGTTTGCTTTGCTTCAGCCCATGCATATGCATATGTAAGCCTGGCCTGGGATGTGCTAAATGCCTTTCTAAATATGGATGAACTCCTGAGTCGAGCGGGATCACAGTCATATTCCCACCTTTGTGAAATGTAAGAAGCAGTGGGAGGTGGTTTGTGCTTTGCAGTGCCATAAAAATACAATGTTAGATCTGGCTCCGAGCCCATTGTACAGGGAATGATCTGAGAGCCCGGGGTGGAAAGAGAAGAGCCTGACCCACTGTGAGACATGAATCACGGCCCACATTTCGTGCCTTGGTCAGCCTGTCAGAAATCCTGCTCTGAGGTTTCTGTATTGTTTTTGTATTTCTTCAGTATTTCCAGATGAAAGGTGCTAATGTCCCAAACATCATTATTAACTGAAATTCATTGCCTAGTCAGAATATGTAAGAGCCTGATGTTATCTGAGACACACTGAGAACTGTATTACAACATAAAAGTAACTGCATTACACTTCACAAAGAATCTCAGCATTTACAGAGCTGAAAGAATGGTTTGAAAAATACATTTGTAATTTTAAATTAGCCTTTTTAATCAAAGTGGTAGATTGCAGCCGCTACTCCAAACTTGGGTGCGTGACTCGGTTCCTAGTGAGGGTGTTCTTCAAACAGATGAGCAAAGTTTCAGGCTGAAAAATGTCCTTACAATTGCAAGTGCCTTCTGCAAGTACAAACTAGAAAGCAAACCTTAGGAATGAGAACTAATGAATATTCTTTTCATCAAATGGTGCTGAGTTTTTTCTCTCCTTTTTAGTTCTCTGGTGTTGCTGGACATTTAGAGCCTCTGTAGTCAGTTTGTTTATGAATTCACTCTTGACTGTTTGCATTTTCTGACTGTCAGAAGAATCAGTAAACATTTTTTCCTGTATAAATTTTCCAGCGAGGCAGAGAAAAGTGGTTTACCCAGTGCTCACTGGAGAGATGCACGTGGAATGGCAGAGCTGCTGCTGCCACGGAGGCACTTGTGTGGCATCACAGAATCCCAGGATGGATGTCCCTTGGGTGGAAGGGACAGTATGAGGTCTGTGTGTCCCCTTAGTTCCACCCCAGCCACGGAACTGCAGTCCCCAGGGCTCCCCTGGTGGTGAATTTTCTGCTGGCTGGCTGTTACACTCTTCCTGCCAGGTGAGAGAATTACCTGTCCTGCCAGTAGCACCCATGGGCATCCCGACCACCTCACACACCATTTCCACTGATTTCCTGCACTGGACTGGATCCTTTATCTGCCCTTCTGCTCCCTCCTGACTGTTCCTTTCCTTTATTTTCTCCTCTCTGTTACCAAGTGTGTGTTTGCCTACCCCAAGAAGAAATTATTGAGGCTAAAACCCATGAACTCTATTCCACAGGGCATCTTCCCAGTTTATTCAGGTACTCTGATGCTTAATTAGTTACTTTATGAAATACTTAGAACAAGAAGCTATGGAGCTCTACAAGTGCAAGGATCTTTTATTTATTATTATGTAATGTTAATCAAGGGGTGAGCCTGCTAACACAGCTAGAACTCTAGTGTGTGCTTCCACACATGGAGCAAAATTAATCAGATAAAACCAAATTTTCTCTTTAGTATCTTCACTAAATCTATTCCAATCTTGGGAAACTGTACAGAAGAGTTTTACAGCTGGACCACTGTTTAAGAGTTTTCCAAAAGCTGCCTTCAAAAGTGCTAATTTCCTCCAAGCAAAGCTTGGCTGATCCAGATATTTTAACATTTATGACCCTTGTAGTCTCTTTCAAAGTCCTGATTGTTAAAACATTAAAGGTTTCTATACTGTGCTAATGGAGAGAAGGTGAGCTGGTGCGAGACACCTGCTTCTTGATAATAATTAACAGAGTAATTAAGTTTTGCCATAGCTGCTACAATAAGGATCCAGTTTTGACATTTATAAGAGTGGCATTATGAAAAGCTGAACTCAGAATTATCTCTTTATCATATGACTAAAACAATTACAGATGTTCTATTGATGGATGCTGTGGTCCTCTTCTCAGCACAATAATTATCTTTTAATGAGCCCACATTAATGTAAATTGGATTCATCAGGAAATAAATTTCCCACTGAATGTGAGGCACTCTACAGGTAACCTTTCATGAAAGCAAAGCAAATACTAATCTTGATCATTTGTGGACTAGAGATTTCCTTTCAGGTCTGAGACAATGCAAAAAATCCAGGTGGATCACATTGTTTCCTGGTATTCCAGGCAACTGGAAAATTTAATGAAAATAAATTGAATTTGTCACTTTTGTAAAATTTGCTGTGGATAAAGGATGGATAATAATGCGTGTTTTATGTGGGTTCCTATTTCCATCATTCCCTAATTCACCTCCAAGAGTCACCAGTGCCATGGTACAAATAGAGGGAAGCTCAGTGCCAAATCTGCTTGATTATTCCAGCTGCTGTGTTTTAGGAACCCCTGCTGCCTGCCTGCTCTGCTCCACCCTGCACCACTTCTGCCATTTTCTTGTGTGTCTTGAGTTCTTTAAAAATCAGGTTCCACTAAATAAAACACTTCCCAGCTCATACCCCCCCAAAAAGGGCAAAGAACATTTTTTAAAAATCTTATGAATATGTAAAATTATATATTATAGATATATGTGTATATATAATCACAAAATATGCAGAGTTGGAAGGGACCCACAAGAACCATCGAGTCCAACTCCTGGCCCTCCACAGGACCATCCCCAGTGTCAAATTTGGAAGATGTTGGATGGTTTTTGCTGGAAGTCTTCAACCCAAGATGATGAGGAGTAACTAAACACATGTATAGACAAGAAGCTGTGTCTGCTGTATTCACAGGATGGAACATGACTGTATTCAATTTCCTAAACCTCTTCTATATTCTCTACCCTAAAAGCAAAGTTACTGAAGGAATATACACGGTTAAAGCTGGTTTGTAACAGAATATGGGGGGAAGCAATTCCTGAAGGATTTGGCTTGGAGTAGACAAGCCTTTGCCCAAAGTGTGAAATGTTGAGAGTCCAAGTCACTAATCAAGGAAAGGGTAAGGTGGGGAGCAGCTTTTCAGAGGAATTTCACCTCATCACTGGTTGTGTTCTTCTCTCACTGGGCTGATCAGGGCACCAGAGAGATACAGGGGTGACTACGGAGCCGAGGCGTGGCCTCGAGCTGTGGGGGCAACCTGCCCTAATCTGGATAAGTGAGGTCCCAAAATTTAGACATCAACAGCACTGCTGCACCTGGTATGCAGCCAGAGTCCTGGGTGGGTTCATGGGGTTTATGCTAAAAGCCTGCAGGTCCAGGGAGAAGTGTTGAGGTGCATGTCCATACCTGCTCCCCATGGGCTGTAGGGCAGCCAGAGCTGGGGCTAAGGCAGCAGCCAGTGATTCCTAAAGCCAAAGGACAAAAGGGACCAAGGAGATGTCCCAGTCAGTGACAGGCTTAGCAGGGTCCTGGATCCATCACTGCCATCAAGCCCTTTGAAGGACTTTTATCTGTGCCAGGAGTAAATAAAAAGGTCTATGTATTACTCCAGGACTATTTTGAGGACTGAAATGTGATTCCATAGGTACACAGGCCCACTTTGGCCTTCTGTAGAGAATGGTGTTCACCCACATTAGAATATTTAAAATAGACTTCATTCAATTATGGTGACTACATCAGCTATTTTTCTCCCTGAAACAAACAGTGTCCTGAAACTCATCAGGAGATACACATTGAAATGCATGCAAATTGTGTACACACATTTGCTCTCTCCCAGCTATGGCAGAAGCCTCCATTAAAAAAGCATTCCCTTCCTCACTGCAGCATTTGTCTGCAGCTTCTAAATGTCAATATTATCCCCAGTGAGAGGAGGTGGGAGGTGGGAAGGTTGGGAGCATTAGGGAGCTAATTGCCACCCAAACCCGGGAGCTGGGAACACTCCACGCCTTGTGCTGCAGGGACCCTGCACTGTCAGGTCTTGCTGCACAACCCCAAATTTACAGAGCCACCCTTTGTGTTGCCATGATCATGACAGGAAATGAATTCATGGCAACAAGAAGGTACAGCAGTAGATTAAAAGAATGTTCTTTACAATGTATTAATAATAGGATCCTTTGAAATAAAACAAAGAAAAATGCCTGTGTAAAACTGACTTCTCCAGATCATTCCCTGTTTTCAACAAGGACTTGGCCAATAAGATGTGAGAGCTCAGCACTAAAAGACAAGCTTGAAGGGATTTTTTTGTTAAGATGTCACAAATAAGAAATAACACTCTATTTGAAGCAGCCGCGATCACCAATTTGACTCCATATGGCATTTTTGTTGCACATCAAAAATGGATGTTAGTCAGAAACTCCCTCCCCCATCCAGTGCCAGGGAAAGCTGAACACTGAGTTTCCTTGGGCACCAAGACCATGTAGTGGATGGAGCAGTTCAAAGGTTAGGAGTTAGGTTCTCACTGAATGTCACTTGTGCCTCTGTGGACAAAAAAAACCCACCAAAGGACACTGCTTTTTAGCCAAAATTACTCTGCCAGTCCCTTTAAATATAGCCATCTATCAAAACATTTCGCAAGGATATTTATTGAAATTAATCTTGGATCTTTAACATTTTCTAATATGCCACTCTTGCTTTTTAAGTTTGGCTTTTGGAGTAGACTGCCAATAAATAAGTGATTTTTTCCCACCAGCAGGTTACCTCTTGAAGACAGTTTTCTATGGATGAAGGGAGAAGGGAGTGTTGACAGTCACAGATACCAGGACCATATGCTGCCTAATCTCATCTCGAGCACATACTCTGAACCTCATGAAATCTATGTGATATTTAAATGCATCTACACTACACAACTCCACATCCATCAGATCCCTTGTTCCCTGATCTCTGCACACCAACACCCTTCCCCAGGTGTTCTGCAGTATTAGATCCCGTGGGGTTGGGAGTTATGACAGTTTGTTTTCAGTGGATTTGCTGATGTTTTCCTGACTTTGATTGACATCAGAGGTTTGATTCACCTTCTACAATTCTAGCAAGTTTTACCTTGTTTTACCAAAGATCCTGGGCATTCAGACAAGAATCTGAGCTGAAAAGATACTGGATTGAAGGCACTAATATTGCAAGACCTAAAAGTAAAAGGATCAGGAAAATAAAAAGTAAAGACAAAAAATCTGGTGTAAAAGATCCCTTTTGTTTCCTACTTTAAATAAGATTTATATTATCTCTGTGTGTCTGTTTCTGCCTGCCTGTCTCCCCCTCCTCACTAGGAACTTGTTTTAACCTACCAACAGCCTTTGGCAGACTGGTAGAATATCCAAAAATACTGCAGTTCTCTGGCTGCAGTTAGACAATGAGACAGAAAAGGATGATTTTATTACTGCCCTGAGGAAAAGAACCCTTTTTTAAGCATCAAAGGATGCATATGGGACCAATCAGTTGGAGGCAAAGGCTTTTAAATTTTGTCTCCTGACAATGCCTATCACACCAAAGTGCCGCTCCTGGCTGGGGCTGCAAAACACCTCTGTAAATATTAATCCCAACATGTCCCTCCCTGTCTCCAGCCTAGGAATAGCAGAGGTGTGGTATTTAATAAAGCAGCCTTTTTGTAATTACAGAGGGATCACTGCTACAAGTGCAGCCCAGACACCAAATCTGTCTTTTGCCTCTACTGAGATTACAAGTGTGACAAGTGTGATTTGGAGAAACACACCATGATGGTACAATTTCATGCTCAGTTTGCCATGCTTACAATAAGGCAACAGGAAAAAAAAGCCTTCAAATGGTAAATGGAGTAAATTTGCTATGGAAATCACTGAGAGAAGATAAATATAGAGTCCTACAATGTCATTTTTACAGTCAATTTTCTCTCTGTATCTGAAGTTTATCTCAAAAGAAGGGAAATTACATAAACATTTCATCTGGACTGTAATAGTACTAAATTAGGTGCTCTAGAGATTATTTATATGATGTAGATAGGCTGTCAGTGGCAAATATGAGAAGTACAGTAACACTGAAACAGAATCCTCTCTAATTCATGCACAGGAGTAAGTGGGAGCTTATGCAACTTCTAAATAAATGTTTTTTACAGATATTTAAACCAGTTTCAGCTGAGCCATGTGTTGGAGAGATACAGTGGTTCCTTCCCCTCAGACACAGACTTCCTTTTGGGAAAACCTGGGGTGCCTTAGGGTTAAATCTTACATGGACTTTTTTGTCTCCATCATTTGAGTGAGGAGACTGAGTGTATTAATGGTCACTGGTCCCACACCAGGTCCATGGTCAGAAGGAGCTGCTGGAGTGGAGGGAGGTTTCTCCCAATCATGGGAGTCAATAATTTGCTCCAACTACCAGAGACATTCCCTCCCAAACCAAGGCACTGTGTGGAAGTTCTTCATCTTCTCAACCAAACATCAAGGAGAGCAGCCATGGATCATCATAGAAAAGTCACGTCTGCTTCCCTCTTGGGAAGCTGGACCAGAAGCAGAGCCAAAAGGTGGATTTTTCTCCTTGACTCCCCATTATAGCTCTGTAGGAGCAATGGGAATGAAAAACTACTTGAAGATCCCTACCAAATACTTTCTGATGGGCAAAGACACCAGGAGATGCAAATGTGGTACAGCCAGTGTCTCCTGTCCCTGCAAAGGCGCGTCTGTGGGGCAGGCTGGGAAGAGGGAGGGGGTGGCAGCCAAAGCCCACCTCCCAGGGATCTCGGTGGGATTTACACTCTTGCCTGTGCCCAGTGGATCAGGGCCCCAGAGCTGCCCATGTGTCCAGCCCCTCAAAGCAGCTGTGAGTGGGCACCCAGCTGGCCTTTCCCAGGGATGCCTGGACTGATGAGGGAGGTGGGTGTTTCCCTGGATCCCTTTCTTACAGCTGCCACCTCACCTACAGAAGCCCCCTCAGCTGTAGTCCTGCCCTCCCTCCATGAACAGGATGCACTCCATTACCACTTGTCAGGAAAAGCAGGGAGTTCTGCTACCTGCAGCCACAGAGGGAGCAGCAAACCAGCCCCTCCTGCAGCCCAGGACTCACTAAGTCTTGTGCTTTTACTCTCTAAAGTGACATCTAAAGCATCTTTCCCCCATTAGCTGATATTGCAGCAGTGGCAGATGCACAACAAATAATACATTATAGACCTGTACTTCAAAGGCCTGAGTAGTGCAAGTGCAGTCTCTTCCTCACATTCAGTTTATTTAATGTTTTCCATAAAAATGGTGCATGACATTTATTTATTTGTTTTCCAACTGACTGCTTAGGTTGTGGTTCCTTCCAGTTTTCATTCTCCTGCTTGGTGACCTGGCTGCTCCAGTGAGTGCAAAGGGCATTTAAGAAATAAAATGGAAAGAAATACAGTTATTAATCAGCACAGCTTAGTGAAAATGAGCATTCTGCACAGGGCCAAGCCCCAAGGAAAGGAAAAAAGTCATGACATTTCTAGGAATGCCATTGGGAGCAGTGTGGCCAACCTCTGAACAATGAGATGAGAAGGTAAAATGAATGTAGCTGGGTGGCCTGAGGGGTTAAAGAAACATAAACCCCTGCCTGAGAGCAGAAACTTCCACAGGACTTCACTGTGTGTTCATGTTTTAAAGGTGTTCTCACAAAACTCCTGTTTTCATTTCATTCAGTTTTTTCTTCTACTTAGATCTTTTCTAGAGCAACATCCCAGGACATGCCATACACCAGAGTGAAGGGTGGAAGCAAAACCTCAGAGTATCCCAAATGAGCTTCAGGGAGGAGGCACAGCCAAAAAGCGAATTCCAGGGTCATCAAAGCACTGTCCACTTCTGTCTCTGAGAGGGCTGGCAAGGAATTACAATTCCCAGAGCAGCAAACTGGATGAGATGGGATGAATCCTTCACATGGGGCTGCACTCCACAGGCCCATGTGGTGAAATGCCCATGCATGACAGGACATTTAACTCTCAAGCAAACCACTTGGGCTGTGGCTGCCCATGCATGACTGATTGTAGGACCACTCCGTGCCTTGAGCAGGACAAGTGACTGTTCCTGCTGTGAGGGGCACACCAGGGCAGGGACTGTGTCTCCAGCATCAGTCCCAAGGTGTGACCTGTAAGCAGTGCTGGAACACGGGCCTGCCTCATCTGCTGGGCAAGAACATCTCTAAACACCAGCTGCAGTTAGAGATGAGCAGCATTTTCAAATTAGCAGCCGACTGATTTCATCCCTACAAGACCATCACACATCCCAAAGCTCCTGGAGGTTTGTATACACACACACATACAAGAACTGACTCCAATATTTAGATGAGTTAATCGGGTCTCAAGTTCCATGCACAGTAAATTTTCTTTACTGTATCAACTGTACACTGCAATGGAGACTGAATTAACAATGTTGTAGCAAAGCACAGACCACAGTTTATAATAGATTTATAAGTACTGTATGGACATGTTTGGCTTTTCCTTTATTTCCTCATAAGCGATGCTGTTATGACAGCCATAATTCTTACTTACTCAACTTGTAGGCTGCTGGCAATAGCATAAAAATAGATTTTGAGAATTTATATCATACATGCATCATAAGAAGGCAACAAAAGAGCACAGGTGAAATTTATTTAGGTTTAGAGCCTGTGTTCTTCATATTCATTTCCCCACTAACCTCGTTCCCCTAAGAGTCATTAGCTCTGCTTCCCAGCAGCCCAAGGACCTGACATTCCCAGCAAGACAAGCAGGAATTGCACGGGAACTGTCTGACCAACTTTGGGCTTAGAGCTGATACAGAAGTTGGAAACAGCACAAATAAATTCCCCCAGGAACACTGCTACAGTCCCAGAATATTCACTCCCCAAACTGAGGAGCTCGTTCTAAGGCAAAATGTGCCACAAATGTGACATCTCCTTTCAGCTTCAAACAGAGGAGTTCATCCAGCAGCACTGAGAGAAACCTCCACTGACTCTGGGAGGGGATCAGCAATTCACTGCTCAACTCCTCTGAACAGCACCGGTGTGGGATCTGGACACCAGGGCTGGAATGACAACATTCCAAATGGCATTTTGCAAGAATAACTCCACAGGACATTTTTCTGCTTGTGAAGAATCTTGCAAGCAGAGAATTTTCTCATCACCTCTTTTCAAGGGTGCCTGTTCTCAAAGGCAATGTCTGTTTTCACACTGGGCAGGTGCCAAAATGGGCACTCCCAGCACGGTGGTGGGAACTTCTCTCAGTGGGGCAGGGGGGCTCTCAGAGACTGAGAGAGCCAAGGGAGGTTGTGGGAGGGACCAACGGTGCAAAACCTGAGCCCTCGTTGTACCCAAGTCTCCTTTCATGTGCACCTTTGTTCAGTGACAAAGCAGGAACTGTTCATTACCTTCATGTTCTGGGATGTTTGCTTTAACAGGACTTCCCTTCCACCTATTATAAATGTTCAGTGAAATATTCAATAAAAAAGGGAAGATTTGCAGTTATAGAGAAGAGCTCAAATAAAGTTCATGGTTTCTAAGTAATGCAGCTTTCAATTACCATACCCTTTTTAAACTGGGAAAGATGTAATGTTAATCAAACATGTAATTTGCAAGTGTTTTTCTTTAGTAAATGTCATGTACAAGTAGATATTTAGGATGTAATGCAAAAAGTAATTGCAGTTGGATAACTTTCCATGGTAATATTTATTTACATTAGAGCAGACGTGAGTATTCCTGAAAAAGGAAATGAATATTGTGCATAAAATCCAAACCTCACTGAAGTTGATTCCAAAATTCCCTTTGCCTGCCAGGACTAGAATGTCACCCTTTCTTTAATGCAGAATGTTAAGTAATCCCCTTCCTGCTGCTTATTAAATAAGAGTGAAAAATGGAGTCAGCAAAGGGAGTTCAATGGAGAAAATGCTCAGACTCCTTCCAAGGTAAAAAATACCAAAGGAGAATAATGGAAAGTGCCTGGAAATCAGAGGAGTGTTGAATTCAGACATGAACTCTGATGGCAGAGGTTCCACTGGTTCCATTCCATGCTCCAATTTGGTGTCTACAGGTGTATCATGCCACATTTCAGGATCCCAGGATCCTGACAAATTTATGGGAATTTATTCTTCTGGTCAGGTATTTACATCAGGATTAGAGCAGCCAGACACTTCTGTGGGGTCACTCCAAATATCTAAATAGTTGTCACAAGTCAGTTCTTATCTTGCTGGGGCACCCCTCCCACTGCCACCAGCTATAAATAATAATGAGATGTTTTATAAGGCTAATAGCCAAATTCAGTTTTACAGAAAAGATAAATTTCTGCTTTAATAAAAGAGTGTTCTCTACCTGCACCAGCTGGAAACTGCTTTATCCAACATGCAGGGGCCAACAGGAGAGGATTTTAAGCTGAAATGTTGTCTGACAGGGAGGCCTATCAGGGCATCTGGGGAACTGTCAACAAGATGAGGAATTGGATGCACCCAGTAGGAAAACAATCTTTACATTCATAGGAAGAGGTTTCACAATGGGCCCTTCTGGCTGTGAGCTTCAGGCTCTCAAACTGCCCAGAGAGGTCAACTCTGCTCCTGAGTTAATGGTTAAAAAGTAACTGTGAACTCCTGAAGAGGGGCTTTCATCAGGAAACAAATGTTCTTTCACAAATCCTGTGCCAATGGCACATTTCAAACTTCTGCAACATCCTCTCAGGAAGACTAAGGGCTCTGTCCTGCTCTCACAGTTAAATACACTCATCCCCCAGCAGCACCGCTGCCCTGCCCTGAGCTCCCACCCGGACACGTGCAGCTCATTAACTCCGGAGCAGCCGAGCTGGACAAGGCAGAGGGCTGAGGTTCCCTCCCGCGCCAGTGCCCAGCTCAGGAACGAGGGCTCCTCCCTGGAGTGATGTAAAATAAACCCCACCCTGGCCGTGGAGCCCAAACCTGGCAAGGAGGAGGCAGCTCTGATGCAGCACACACGCCGTGTGGATTCCCAGGGAGTGTTACCTGCTCCATGCTGGTATTTTCATACAGCATTTTTTTTCTGACTTCCCACAAGCTACAGAATTCCTGGCAAGGCAACGTTTACAGGGAACCCACCAGCCAGCAATTTGCCTCCACTTGTTTATGTTTACAAAGAATTTTGCACTGTTTCCTTTGCCTGGAAAATTGGTTATGTTATCAAAGAAAGCTAATAGCTGCCTTTTGTACTATCTACCTTAGATAAATATGTTCTTTTAAAATCCATTTTTCATTTACTTCTAGGCAATTGATTCTCTTAGTTCCTTCAAAATGTATTCCATGATGTTTATATTATTGGGACTGGAAAACAGGCCTCTAGCTACACAGGTTATTTTCCCACTCTGTTAAATGTAGCAACTATGTTTTATTTTCTTCAGCTACACAATAATGTGACCAAGGAATGAATATGTGTCTTTCTGAGTTCTCTAGACCAGCATGGGGAGTCTAAACGTGGCTCAGCCCAACATGGAACACAAAACATGGATAAAGAAAATAATTTGAAGGGAGCAGTGGGTTTGAGTGGGTTTCAACCCACCAAGTCCTTCCCAGCACCTGAGACAGAGTGTCATGGTGAAGACATTTATGGGGAGCAGGGCTGAAATATGTGTTTGGATTGTGCTTCAGCTGTGTAACTGTGATTACACCCTGCTGAGTGTGATTTGTGTGTAGTTCATGTGCACTGCGGCCTTACTCTGCTAAATCCCAACTCCAAGTAACTTCAAATAAGTAAACTTTGCATGAAGCATTAACCCCCTCTTGCAACACCTGCAAGAACCTGGTCAGCACATTCTGGGCTCTGACAAGTCCCCCTTTCACCTCGGCAGGGTTCATTAAGCACTCCCTGCTATCAGGTCACATTTCCTATGCTGCTGTTTTGGAGCACGGCTGGCGGCTCACCCGCCTTCTCTTCCAGGAGCACATTAATGCCTTCAGATTGGGCTCCTGCCTCAGTTGTGGCTGTTTCCTTCCCCTTCACTCATCATCTTCCTGACCCCACATCCATCACCCTTGCAGAAATCTGCAAAAACATCTGTCTGGTTTTGGTGACACCACTGTCCTACTCCATTCCCCCTAAAGCAAGACTCCCCCATCCTTCTCTTGTCTCTTTTTACTCACACAGCTGCTATTTTTGTTAATAGGCATAGCTTGACTTCTGGCAAATCTCACTGTATCCCTAATGTATTTTGACTTCTAAGTCAAAATAGTTTTGTCTGCTGTTCAGTTCCCCTTTCTATTCCTTACTACTTATCTGTACTCTACTTATTTCAACTATATTCCCTTTTGATAACTAATATGAAATTGGCTCTAATGGTACAAGTTTCTGCATCTTAAGTTGCTGATTCCTGACAGTTTTTTAGAACCTGAACTTTGGGGTATTTATCGCACAAAATTTTCTGTGTGTTCCAAGCCAAACACATCCCAAATGGATTTCCTTAGTTTTGAATATTTGTTTTATAGCTGTGCAATTCATAAATGACTGATGTTATTTTCTATGGCCAGGTCATTTATTCTATCTTCATTACCTACAATACTACATCTGAAATAGTATTTTCCTGCTTCAGTAATCTGTTGGCAGGAATATCTACTATTTCAGTAACACTTGTTCTCCAAAATATATCAGAGGAATTAAAGCTTGGAAGCGATACAAGTCCTCGACGTATTTCTCTCTGTAGTAACATTTGACAGGCCTCTACACAGAGCCAACTCAAGTGCTAAACCTGCAAAACAGATTTCCAGCACTACACCACTCCAAACTTTTAGCAGCCTCTCCTGCAGTGATTCTGACCTAAACAGATGTTGATGTATCTTTACTACCTTTTATTTCTCTTAAGCTGATCACAGCCCGACAGAATAGTGCTACTCTGTCAGCTTAAGTGTCTTTTGTACATAAACCATGACAAAGTGGCTCTGTGCATTTTTATAATCATATAATTACAGGATTTTGTACAGGAGTTTATGCTTTCACAAATAACATCTCTTTGCACACAGCATGTGATGAAACCTTTACAGCTACAAATGGAGAAGTTTTGCCTTCCTAAATGTTTAGGACTTGAAACACCAGCTCTTTGCAGGGTGGGTGTCTCAGAAACAGAAGGGACCATTCAGATCTGTGGGTGCAGCTGAAATACACCAGGTTCTCCAGGATGGAAAATTTAACTCTCAATTCCTCACACAGAAAATGTGATTTGACTCTCTGGATTCTTCCAGCTCCTGTTTCCTCTCCAAACTCCACCAGGTGTGGTGAGGGTGCTGGCTGGATTCGACTGCTTGTTGAGATTTTTCCTAAAGATCTGCTGCTCATTTCCCCAGTTATCTGCCCTGCCTGGGATTGATCCCACCACCAGTGTGAAGGCAGCCCCCCCACAGCAGGGCATCCCTTCACTCACCTGAGGGGTGCACAGCCACCCCTGGCAGCAAGAGTTTGCAGAAAGCACCTGGGTGGGATTTTTATGTGGCATTGCCTTGGCAGAACCAATCTGAGAGGAGGTTTTTAACTTTGATCAACCCAGGACAACATCCATGAGAATATTTTGATCAAATGATATCAAATTTGTATCATTGCATGGTGCAACAGTTTATAAACATGCCAGGAAAGAATATTCTGATTTTGTGAATGTAAGCAAAACATTTCTACTGAGCCTCTGGGACATTTGCATGCCCGTGAAATACAGGATCAATCTGCTCCAGAGTCTGACATACAAGGACTTTATGTTTATGCTCAGGCTGATGTTTAGCATGCTGCAGTGCAGCAAACAGAAAAGTGTAGTTGAGCTGTCAAGTAAGATAATTGATTTTGACACAACTACAAGTTAATTCGTCACTATTTTGCAACTTATTTGAAAATTCTTTGCAGCAATGTCCCAGAGGACAGCGTGTAATCGCTTGTAAACTGAAATTAGGTCCAGAGTTAAATATCATTAAATCTCAGGTACAGCCCGAGCTCAGCATGTGCCTACTAATGCGTTACCTTCCCTATTACATCAAGGACACAACTGTAGCAAAGGTTATGAGGATTATTGCTCAAGTTGCAAATTGCTTAGAAGCAGGGAATTAAGTTGAGATAAATTTCCAGGCAGACTAGAAATGGGTGGAAGAGAAAAGTCACCAAATGGATACCTGACAATCACCAGTGTCCCGTGCACTCACATTTTCTTGCTTTTCTTTTGCACCCACAAACAAAAACCCCTGTGGGAAATACAGAACCCAGAGAAGCTGTGGCTGCTCCATCCCTGGAAGTGTTCAAGGCCAGGCTGGACAGGACTTGGAGCAACCTGGGATAGTGAATGGCATCCTACCCATGGCAGGGGGTGGAACTGGATGGTCTTCAAGGTCCTGTCCAACCCAAATTATGATTTTATATTTCTGAATAAAATAAAGAGGAATATTAAAGCTCATCTTTGTACTAACCATAACCAAATTAAATCACCACTCACATTAGCCCTTCCAGTCTTTTATTATAACACAGGATGAAGGATTGGTAGATATTTTAAAACTGTATTGTGAAAACCATATTGTTTGACAGTTTTATTTGAGACTGTTAAATATTAATTGCTGAACAAAAGGGTGCATTAAAAAATTATGTGGAATACAAATAATTCAACTCCCTACAACTAGAAAGAATATTTGCATATCTGCCCTCTCTCCAGCCACAGGTAAGGATCTCACTCTGGATAGGCTGGGGGGGTTTGATGGTCATTTCCACCGGAGTGGATGCACAACTGCATTAGCATTTGACTCATAGATTAAAGTGAAGGTGGTGAGCACAGCCAAAACATCACACATGATCTTGTAACAGCAATTTAAGCAGTGCCCCTGACCAATTCCAGAGGTTTCAGCCTCAGACCAGTGTCTGGTTAGGATCTTTTGGGCTGGTAGAGAAGGAATTCTATCAAGAGATGCTGCTGCTGCCATCCAGGCTCCCTGGGACTCCTCACATACAGAAAGAATGCCCTGGTGGTCTCGGGCTGCTGCAACCTCTCCCTCAGCTGCACAACAGAGCTGCCTGAGAGTGGCTGTGATTTATGAAATGTTTGTGGCCTGAAATGGCAGAGGGAGCAGCCCCCCCACCTTGCAGTGCTACACAAAGTAGGCTGAGAAGCCACAGGCTCTTCCTTCCCCAAGGCACAAACCTAGAGACAAACACAGGGACCTGGCCGTGCATGTTTTGATCCCTGGCGTGGAACACAAATTGTTGTGCCAGGAATTAAATTGAGATTCTTCACCAAAATCCATCTTGTTCTCAAACAGACAGTATTACAGTCAGAACTCTTTAATTTCACTAATTACTTTTTAATGATCATAAGCAAACAAAAGACACTAGGTAGGTGCCATGTGCCAGAAGACTCAGTGCAGGGTCTGGTCAGAGTCAGAAATCTAATCATGCCCACCTGCTCTCCAAACCTGCCAGCATCAGAGATTGCTTGGGGCTCAATTTCTGAAGAAATGGAGACTCTGTTCATTCTAATCAGACTTTTGGAGCAGGGACACCTGAACTGAAAAGCCATCTGAGAGCAGGCTCAGATGGTGACTCTGATGTTTTTCAGCATCAATCACTGATTTTGCAGAAACAATTCTATCCCCATTACTCGAACTAAAGTGTGTTTTATAGACTCTTATCTCCTAAATTTTAGAAAATATCCCATAAGCCTTTATGTATGTCTCTTGTTATTCCTCTCTTCTCCTCCCCCCACTTAAAGTTCAAATATAGAACTACATTGCTGAAGTCCCCTGGGGTGGCAGCCTGGCAGCTTCTGCAAACGTTGAATTCACAGAATTAAATTACATTAAATAAATGTTTCTGATTGCCTGTCTCTGTTTGTGAGAGGGAGACCCCAATGTGGTACCAGTGGCACACTTGGCAGTTTCCACTTAAATGAGTGGCTGGCTAAGACAGTAACCCCACAGAATAGCTGGTATTTGGCTGAAAGGCAGGCTGGCATTCTGAAACACATTAAAGGAATCTTTCTGTGATACAAAATGGTGTTGTAGACTCTTAGCCAGGCTACCCAAGCAGCATCAGGGCAATCTAGGGAAGCCAAGGAATAACAGAGAACTCAAGGCACTAAAATCCTGCCACTGCTCTGCTTGAGAGCCATTTCCTTGCTCTATTCCAGCATCTCACTGTGGGTGAAGCCATAGGCAGCTCCTCGAATCCCACTTTACTCCCTGCCTGCTGGAGAAGGCAATCAGGAGGCACCGAGCAGAGCTGCTGCTCAGGAGGCCCCGGCACAGCCCAGCCTGTGGGCTCTGAGTGCTGGGAGGAGCAGGGGGATCCGAGCCCTTCCCACCCAGGAATGAGGAGGAATTAAGGGCAACAAGGGAGGGGAGCACAGGAAAAGAATGGATAAAAACAGAAAGCAAGAGCAAAATGACACGGGAAGGAGATGGTAAGAGACAGAAGGGGGGACATGGGGACAAACAGCCGCAGGTCTGGGTCCAGCACAAAGGAGCATCTCTTCACTTCAGGCTGGGGCAGCAGCACCTCAAGACCAGGCTGTTCTAGGCTGGTGATGCCAGCCATGCCTCAGTATGAATCCCAGCTCCCTCTCCAACAAGGAAAAACCTGTACCTGCTTTCTGGCCTGTATTTGCTTGAGAGACAAACAAGTTTTAGTAATGTGACATTGTTCACTGTGAGTGAGCTTTTTAATGAGATACAGGACTGCACTCAACTACTAAACCAAAATTCATGTTTAATGTGTCTAGAGAATCCCTGTGTTGAAAGCCTGACATAAAAGGGTAGATGAGTGAGGAGGCAGCAGAAAGTCTCATTTAATGTGCTGGTTTATATCTACCATAACCTGTCAGATGTCCCTTTGTTAATGGGGGGCTGTGTATAAAGTGTTCTGGTCAGGGAGATTTTGGACCTTGAAAAGTCTGGCAGCACCATCATCCAGGTGTTTCACAACTTGTCCCTTATGCAGACCATGTAACCACCCCAACTACATGGAAAAACAATTTCAGGGATCATACAGGCGATGTCAGTGGGAGCACTACAGGCAAAGGACAGGGAGGAAGCCCTTTGCTTCCTGGCTTTGAAATATTGTTTCACTATCTGTAGGTTAGGCCAGTCATGCACTGATGCTTACAAACTTAGATAGAAGTGCAACAACTAACTCACACAAACCTCTTTCCTTCTCTTAAAAATAACAAGTAACCCAATTGTAACTTTCTCTGTGCTACACTTTACTTTTTATGGAGTTTAAAACCTCTTACACACTCACAGAGCTCTGGTGGCTTTGTAGCACTGACCTGTCATGGAAGAGTTTGTTCTTTAAATCCTAACAAAACAACAAATATCTGCAACTCATTTCAGAACTGCGCTCTGCATTATAAGTTAATCTACTGATTAATTTATCTAATTACAGTAAACCAAACAATCCTGCAACTGAGGCTGCTCTGTTCACTTCCTTAAAATGCAATTACACACAACCCCTGCTCAGATCGGATCCGCTGCTGGATATCTGAGGACTGGGCCATGATAAAATTTTAAATATTTCTTCTGGTCATGCTTCTGTTTTTCAAGTCTGTCTCTTTTGAAATATCAGAGCCTAGTTTGACATTTAATTTCCATTTCTGTATTGAAACCAGGAAAATATGTGGAAGACACTGAGAGAAGCAAATATAAGCAAATCAGTCATGGAGTTGGGGATGGTGATGAACATGTTTGTTATGGGGTGTCCAGGGAAAGAAAAGATCAGTTTCTGTACAGAGAGCTCACACCAGATCACTTAACTCCTGAAATCTCCTTTAGGAGGGCTAGGAGCTGGATCTCAGATCTTCACTGAAATGTCAGTGGCAGGGGAACCTTGTCATTCTTCTCCCAGAGGGTTGAGCAGCACTGTAACTGCTCAGTGGACAGACTTCCACTGACAAAGGAATTTGTGATTTATCCCAAATGTGATTTATCCCAAATAGAAAACTTCAAAACTTTGTTCTCTCCTGAATCCCATTGTAATGGAAGTATAAGAAATTCTCAATTATGAAGAAAAAGAGGATTTTTAACCCAATTTGCCAGAATTTTAACTTGCCTTTCTTGGATGTTATGAAAACCTCAATTTCCTATACAAGCTGTATGACCCATGTATCAGTCCTGATCATTGCTTATTTTATTAAAGAAACTATTCAATTTCAGTAAAGAAATGGAGAAAGTCTGTGTTGTACAAGAAGCATAGGAGATGTTACAGAAACTGCTACTGACAGAGTCAGAACTGATCAAGACTGGACCCTGCTCCATCATTTCTGTTTTACTTTAACATTCTCTACTGTAATTGCTGGGTTTTAATGTGTGAAAGACTTACAGAAAAAGGAGGTTTTGGATTTTGATCTGCATTAGAAAACAAAATATTAGAGGAACCATGTAACTTGGAGGGGAAGCAGCCTCCTCATTTGGCAGCACACTGGCCACAGCCCCATTACTGAGATTTCCAAAATGCAGATGAAATGGCATTTGCAAAGATCCTGAGAACCAGAATCGAGATGTACATTTTAGTTTACTTAATGGAGCATAATGTTTCCCTACAGAGAGGTCTGGGTTGTGTTTCTCTGCTCTCCTGTTATGGCAATACCAGCCCAACCCAGAGAATTCCCTTCAATTTCATTCCTCAATATCTGATGTTCCTCCTGTTCATGTTCTGCCTTTCTCATCTGCTCAGGGTTAACAGACCCTTCCTGGGATATCCAACCCCAAAAGGTTACACGTGGAGTTTACCTAACTCCCCTTCTCTAATCAGCCTAGAAGGAATTTCAGGTGAGAGGAGCTGTACCTGCTCTAAAGAAAGCACTCAGAAATGTTAAATATTGAGTTTAAACACTTGACAATGGCTGAGTTTCTGTTATCATTTCTATGAACCCAGAACAATTCCACTTGTGTAGTTCTGTATTAATGAAACTGTGCTCCAAATGTGATCCCGAGATGCACCATGTCCTTTACAACAACAAAGCAAATGAAGCAAAAGAGAATGAAAAGTGAATTAAAAAAACATTGATCTTGTAGATACAAAACAAAGTTGGGATAAATATTGGCGCTGATGATTTCCTTCCCATTATCCACAATGTGGTTTTTTTCCCTCAAAAAGAAAAAAAAAAAGGGAGAGGTTTAATACCATCTATCACTCATGGAAGGGATGAAGCGTGAAAGATGCCTGGGAGCAACTTAACGGCTTGGCTGTGCCTCAATTTGTCATAGTCATCCACAGAGCAAAAATGCACCTCCTAATGCATTCCAGCATGCTGCATCCTGGAAGAACAGCCCAACATCTGGACATCTCGGATAGCGACTGCAACACCACGACCGCACGTCAGAGTAATTAATTAACGTCATTTCTCGCTGTCAGATAGAACACACGCGCCCACCACACAACACACAACAAAGGATCTCACTCATTTGAGGAGAAACATCTATTTCTTCTGTAGAAGTTTCCATCTAGAAACTCCAGTATTCCACCCAAATGTGGTCAAGCTCACCATTCCATAAACCAGAAAATTAAATACAGAGGGAAAAGATGTGTCCAGAATGATGCAGCAGTCCAGAAACAGAGTTGGGAACAGAGCCTGAATTCCTGAATATGAGCAAGGAATTCCAGTACTGTTGAATTTACTGATGAAAATACATCCTGTCATAAGAATTTCCATGGCATTTCAGAATTTTGGAGTGAGAATAACCACATAATTCTTTGGACAGGCTCACTATAATGGAGTTCTGCTCTCAGACACAGGAGATTCCCAGGGGCTTTCAGAATGCTCTGACCTGCTGCTTAGATATTCTATGTTTTCCACCATATCCAGCAATTCACTAAGCCTTCTGCTCTGATTCAGAGATCACTAAAGTTACAGGAATAAAATAATTCATAGAATCATAGAACTGTAGAACAGCTGAGGTAGAAAGGACCCCTGGAGATCATCTAGTCCAAGTTGTCAAGGACTGTATCAAGTTGAATTTTGAATATCTCCAAGGATAGGCTCCATAATTTCTTTGAGCAGCCTATTCCAGTCTTTAATCACACTTACAGTAGAGGAGTTTTTTAATGGCTAAATGGCACTTCTTGTATTTGATTGAGCTCTAAGCTCTGAACCTGAGCACCCCGAAGAGCCCTGGAGCCAGAAGCTGAGGATGAAGACTCTTACCTTACGTCATGGAGGGGTGGTTCCCAAGAAACCCAGACCTGGGCTGCCACCATCAGATTCCATGAATGGGCTAAGTAACAACATCCTCTTCCCAAAGGATTTCTAAATAAGCTCTGACAAAAAGAATCTGTCACCTGATGCTGAAAACAATTTCACTGGCCTTTGACCTGCAGCTCCTATGGCCCATAGCCCCACCAAATCTGCAAGGGAGAGGCACCACGCTCTACTGGTATTTCTAAACTGGAATCTGGGGAATTCCAGTGGCTAGAATTTATCCTAGAAGAAGGAGATGATATTTGCAGAAATGCATGTATTTTCTTATTGCTGTCCCAACTGAAGTGGATGCCATGTAATTGGGAAGCAGGCCAAAGTGGATGATGAAGCAAAGGTTATTCTGGATTCCCAAAAATTCCTCAAACTTCCAGCTATGTCTCCCTATCTCCCACCTTAGCAGCAAAGGGTGCAATCTCTATGGAAAAATTGATCTTCCATATGAATCCTCATATCTTTCTGCAAACCTGCCTCCTTCTGCAGTTTGTTTCCAGGATTTGATCTTTAGTTAGGAAATTATCACTGCAATGTAGATAAGTCAGAGAGGGCATCAGATTTTGGCCTTGGCTAAAAACTTTTCTCTAATCAATTTTTATGATTTACTCACAAAGCTGCCTAATTAGAACACTGCAGCTCTGTACATGGGGTTCAGAAAGGTGAGATTTAAGCAGGCAGTAGGAAGGTTGAGAAACCCTTACCTCTAAACCACCCAAGTGTCTGCTGTTTCATTTTTTAGCTGCTTCTGTTAAAATTTGTATTTTGCTGGCTAATTTCACCCTCTGCCCTGAATTTGATGCATGATCCTGGTCAAGGTTATAAAACCTGGAAACCTCAGGTCTTCACATGAGCAGGCACTGTGTGATAGGCAGAGAAGCTACTGAAAATGAAAATGATGAACAGCAGAGACTTTTCATGTTGAATGATGACCCTCCAAGATCAAAGAATAAGTGTTTTATCTCTCTTTTTTCTGGTTGATGCCCATAAAGCTCTTCCTGATATAAAATAATCTCAGTAACAATACCACACATCATTTCCATCTGGCATTTACTGTTATTCCTAATGGGGCCTAAAGCCTTCTGGCACAGCACACCCCAAAGCCATGAAAGTGGATAAAACCTACTGCTACAAAGCAGTTGTGGATGGGAACCTTTCTCACACACTTTCTTTCCCTTTTCCACCTTTCTCCCCTGTAGTTCTTCAAGCAGAAGACTCTGTAGGTCCCTTTTGATTTCCCTGAACAACCCAGAAACTCATCACACATTGTTATTCTCTGACTTTACTCATCTTTTAGGTCACTGATCATATTTCATGAGTTCTTGCCATTACAAAGACAGTGACACCCATATCTGTGACATTTGGGTCTCTTCCCAGCTTCTCTGACAAATGGCCTTCACTCGGCTTTCTTGGACAAGATTGAGGTCTTTAGAACTCATTTTCACTCCCAAACATCCAGATATTCTGCTGGGCTAACACAGGCATGTTTAATAAATAAAATCCTGCAGTTTCTCTGCACTGAATCAGGTCTTTTGGAGCTGTAAGGAAATGACTGGAAGAACGGCTTGTTATACAGCACACATTTAAGGCAATCAAATGGTGTAAGGAAGGGTCAAGACTACAGGTGTAAAGTATTTTCATGAGTACAGAAATACGAGTGAACTTTTGACTGTATAAATTTTCCCTAATGTGCAAAATTCCTGGTATTTCACCTCTGCTTTTGTCAGTAACAAAATAAACCCTGTCTATTGAAAACTGCACTTTCTTTGTTTGCATGATCCTTCCAGGCCAAGAAAAGGCATTTTTGGCAGTCGAATGCACTATAACTTCCAGCATCCCACTTCAATACATTGTGTTTAAACATTACATAGTGTTTATTGAAGCCATAGTGCTGTAAAACACGTTTACATCCCTTCATAAACACTTCAACAGGTTTCTTTGCCAGCACCAAAAAAAGACAAATGCCACTTAAACCTGAGCACTTCATCTCTAAATCTTCTGTCTGGATATCACCTGGTTCAGATTCTTGTCCTGGTTTAAGCTCAGATGGCAATGAAGTCCCACAGAGCCTTTGCTCAGTCTCCTCACCAGTGGGGTGGGGAGAAGAATTGGAAAGGGGTAAAACCCACTGGTTGAGGTAAGAAAAGTAGTAATAATAATATAAAAAGAAAGAGGAAGAGGAAGAGGAAGAGGAAGAGGAAGAGGAAGAGGAAGAGGAAGAGGAAGAGGAAGAGGAAGAGGAAGAGGAAGAGGAAGAGGAAGAGGAAGAGGAAGAGGAAGAGGAAGAGGAAGAGGAAGAGGAAGAGGAAGAGGAAGAGGAAGAGGAAGAGGAAGAGGAAGAGGAAGAGGAAGAGGAAGAGGAAGAGGAAGAGGAAGAGGAAGAGGAAGAGGAAGAGGAAGAGGAAGAGGAAGAGGAAGAGGAAGAGGAAGAGGAAGAGGAAGAGGAAGAGGAAGAGGAAGAGGAAGAGGAAGAGGAAGAGGAAGAGGAAGAGGAAGAGGAAGAGGAAGAGGAAGAGGAAGAGGAAGAGGAAGAGGAAGAGGAAGAGGAAGAGGAAGAGGAAGAGGAAGAGGAAGAGGAAGAGGAAGAGGAAGAGGAAGAGGAAGAGGAAGAGGAAGAGGAAGAGGAAGAGGAAGAGGAAGAGGAAGAGGAAGAGGAAGAGGAAGAGGAAGAGGAAGAGGAAGAGGAAGAGGAAGAGGAAGAGGAAGAGGAAGAGGAAGAGGAAGAGGAAGAGGAAGAGGAAGAGGAAGAGGAAGAGGAAGAGGAAGAGGAAGAGGAAGAGGAAGAGGAAGAGGAAGAGGAAGAGGAAGAGGAAGAGGAAGAGGAAGAGGAAGAGGAAGAGGAAAGAAAGGAATGAAACCAAAGAAAGACAACTGTTGCACAACACAATTGTTCACCACCCACTGGTGGATGCCCAGCCCATCCCAGGCCAGCAATTGGTGCCTCCCAGTTTATTCACTGAGCACAACATTCCATGGTATGGAATATCCCTTTGCCCAGTTCTGCTCAGCTGTCCTGGCCATGGTCCCTCCCGATTTCTTATGCAGCTCTTCCCTGGCAGAGCAGGGGAAAATGGAAAGTCCTTGACTTAGGGTGAGCACCACTGAGCAACAACTAAACATCAGTGTGTGATCAATATTATTCTCATCCAAAATCCAAACCACAGAACTGGATCAGCAGCTAGGAAGAAAACTTGATTCCAGCTCAAACCAGAAATATCTTCGCCCTTATTAACCTGCCTATGGTATCTCCCATCACCATTCTATCCTCAGTCCTTCCACTTCACTTTCTTATTTTAACAAAATCTGTAATTTCTCCTTGGTAGACTCAGCCAGTAACTGTCTGCTCACAAGGCTGAAATTGTAGGTACCTCACATGCATCCCAGTGTTCATTTGTAAAACATCCAAATTCAGCTATGTATTGTCTCAAGTCAGTTATTTGCACACTGACCTCCTTTCCTATCCCCACTTGCTTCTGCCTGTTGTCTCACCTTGATTATTTTCCCAACATTTCCCCTGAATTCCTTCTCTGTCATGTCTCAATCTTTATTTTGCCCTGCTTTTTTATTCCATGCCTCCATGCATATCACCTTCCCCTGCTTTTCTTGGCTTTGGGCTCTGTTCACAACTCTGTTTGCAGTCGGTGGTTATGCTACAACCACCTCCTCTGGAGTGTCAGGTATGATGCTGGCACACCATCTGCTCATTTATTTCCTTAGGTCACGACACATTCCCTCATTTTCCCTGCTTTTCTTTCAGGAGAGCTGCGGGCCTGCTCCTCTCCCTGCCCGAGCTCGATTAGCAGCGAGAACAAAACGCTCACCTGCGAGCAGCCTGCGAGGGCTCTGATCTGCCAGCCCTGCATTTACAGCCACATTTGCACTTGTTAAAGTCCTCTGCTATCTCATTATTTCTCTCCCCAACACCAAGGCAGACAAGCTGTCAACAAACACTCATTTCACTGGGGACACAAGGTATCTGCTCCTATGGCAAACACTTTTTCAGGGTTTTGTAAGGACTACAAATAAGTATCAGAGTATTATTTGAGGGGCTTAAGCGGGATTTTTGTGAGTGTAATTTAGGAGAACAGGATTTCTCAGAGAAACTTCTGAAAATACTTCACTTCAGAACCTTGCTATCAAACTCACAATAGCACAAACACTGGCTGAAACAAAGAAAACTCCCTGAAACTTTCTCATTTTATGTAGAGTGATTTAAGATCACCGTGGCCTCCTCCTGCATGGAGAAACTACCAGAAATGCAAGTGATTTTAAGGCTAAAGAGTGTCACCTGTGCAATGGCAGATACATCTCTAAAGAGGTCTCTTATTCCTACACAGATATTTTATTGACACGGAAAGAACTTTAAAACAAATAAATACCAGATTAATCCATCCTGCTGCCACGTCCCCAGTAGCTGATGGAGGAGCTCGGTGCTACCACTCTCACTTTAAACTGTCGTGTTGCATCACTTCTGCGTAGTCTCCTGCAGATCCGATCATCACACATCTCTAAAGTTAGCAAAGCTGCCTCCAGGCTGTATTTTAAATGCAACCCACCCAAGACACCAAGGCCAGCTGTACCTCAGAGCCTCCCTCCTCTTTAGCACAGATATTAACTGCGGCTGAGCTCCTCCCAGCCCACCACCGCCATCCCTTTTCAGCTCCAACATGGGCCCAGTCAATCCAGACGACAAATATAATCAACTCCCACTGAAATCAAGGATAAATGAGGACTTCCCGCCCTAGGGAGGCTGAGCTAAGTTCACACAAAATGAGGGTGAAGCCTGAGGACAAATCTCAGCATGTAACACTTTCCCTTGGAGCAGACACTGCCCACGTTGAACACCAGGTTAGTGGGAGGGGACATGGACGATGGGGACTGCTCAGCACAGCAGCCAAAGAGCAGCTAAAATACACCCAGCTGCTGTTTCCCAAAATAAAGTGTTTTAGTATCTTGGTATGTAGACCCTGAAATTTAAGCCTAAACAAAGAAACCCTCAGTACCAGGGAAAGCTGTGTGTTCATGTGCCTGCCTCCCATGCCTGGGCACACTCCCTGGTGCTCTTGGAATGATTTACTGGCCGTGCCTTGGCTCTCAGGTATCCACACAGAGGCAGGCTGGTGTCTAACACTGTGTGATGAATATCTGCCATTTGCTGGCAAATTTCAGCTGCTGGAGGCCCAAGATAAATTTCAAGTCTAACTTTTGAATGAAACCTTTGGGTTCCCTTTTTGATTTCAATCCTTAAAGACTGTCCAGGAAATAGTATTTTAACTAAGAAGAACAGCAGCTTTTAAAAAATCCTAAGACCATGGGATGGTGCAGTAGGGCCTGTCCCAGTTGTAGCACTTGTCTTTGGGGACAGTAATTCATAACCCAGAAAAAGTCAGAACAGGCCTGAGGCTTCTCAAGCTTCAGGTTCCTGAAATAGCTCCTGAGGGATTTTCTGATACCTTAGTGTTGGACAGTGAGCAGAGCTCTGCCCTCTCCAAGCATGCCTTGGAATCCCTCACCACGTCTAACACAGAGAAAAATGGTTTAGAAGCTTTCCCAAGGACCACTAATTTTTTTTGTGTGCATTTTTTAGCAAGCAAGAACCCTAGGAATACTTTTGAGTGGGTGTCCACAGCTGAGATTTTTGCCTACGCTTTGCAAAAGGAAATTTTGCTCTTTTCTCCGAGTGACAGCTCTTAGTGACCAGGCCATAAAATTATACCAATGGTACTTTTAAATTGATCTAAAGTCTGTTCATTTGTGTAGTGCACATTTAAAGCCACATTATTGTAAGATGCTCCAGCAATGAAATTCAGCATTAGCAATTCAGTTCATTAAAGAGGATATTTTAGTAGGTTCTTTCTTTTATAGCTATTACTCTGTCTAAAGTGAGAAAAACCTCAGTCAAATTAATAAAACTAACAACTCGTCACACATACGCTGCCTCTCTGTGAAGTCTGCCCTGCTCTCACCAGTTTGGCAGCAAAGGAAAGATGTATGGGAGCCAAATTCCCTCTTGCACAACCACACAAACCTGCACGGGAATGCGTTTAGCCCATTCAGTGCTTGTAACCATGGTTTCATTTACTGACACTTACCCTGAAAATTCAAAGTTTTAGTCAATCATCAAGCCATTCCCCAGATCAGAGAGCAGCCACACAGCTCAGTTGTGCTCCAGGTTCAGAGGGGCTGTACTTTGGGAGGGCTTCACTGTTGCTCGGTTACAAACATCTCAGCAACACAGTTGGATGCTCTGGGACACAGCTTCCCTGGATAGCCCTGCCTGCTCCCAAAGCTTCACACCCAGCTCTCTGCTCCAAAACCTAAATGCCTTTTCTCCCTCCCTTTTGGAAGCACCAGTCCCTGACATACTGCCCTACTGACAGGCAAGTAAGGCTTTAAACAATAAGATTTACTCACAGCTTCCCTTTTCGGTTTCCAGTAGGAATTCAGTGTTGGATTCAAACTGATTTTGCAGAGATACCCAGCATAAAGAATTGCAGTTCAGTTCCATGGAACACAGAATTTCCATCCTGCTCAGGATAGCTCACCAGGGGCTGTGCCCAGGTGGACACTGGGTCTTACCTGTCCTCTCACCTCCCATTTGTTAGCTGTGAGACCCAAGCAATGTTTGTGCCCTTGCTCATCCTGGATGACACTCAGTAATTATTGGCCCCTATAAAAGAGATCCTCACCAACCTGATTTCCACCTCATCTCATGAGTTCCCATTCAGGTAATGGCTTAAGCATTTATCTGACTTAAAGAAGTTAAGATTGTTCCTTATTGACTTTAAAAAGACTATTCATATGTAAGAAGTACAAGGCTGGATCAAGCCTTGAGAGCAAGGCACGAGCTGGAAGACAGAACCCCAGGGACTGGAACAGACAGAGTCAGGTCAGCTCAATTGACTCTTCAAATCATCCAAAGGAGGGAGTCTTAGAAGAGGGCTGGGAGTGCTGGGGAAATGATCTGTCACTACCTTGGCTTTAGACACAACCAGCTGATTTAGGGAAGGAAGAACTCTCCCAGACTCTGACAGGGAAGATGAAGGTGAAAAGTAAAAGGACACAGGGTGCTGAATTTCTATTTTTCACTCACTTTAGTACAAGACTTAGAACAACTGGCAGCTGATCTATTTATCACCAATGAATCACACAGAAGTACAGAAAGCAGTTTGTTCCCAGAGTAAATCTTGGATCTACTTTTCCTTTTCTAGAATCAACCCTTGCCCTTTGCCTAGCCCTGTTACTGTGGGCTCATATGATTCCAGTACCTTCCCATAAGCTTGCAGCACCTCCCAAGTGGTTAATTCATGGAAGCTGAGAGGATACAGGATACACACCCCTCACAAAGTGAGGAGAAACTGCCACAAACGACTGGGCAGATATCAACAGCTTCAGCAAGAGACAAAATATTCCCACTGAATGAAAAGATGGATTAGCCTGGTATAACGCAGCCAAATTATCTGTGTAAAAATACATGCAGGACATGCTGCTGTGCCACCAACGGCACTGCACAGCAGCTTGTGTTTACATCTCATTCCCTGTCACAGGCTGTCCTGCGTGGGCTGGGCCCAGGAAGAGCTGCTGCCACAGAGGCTGGGAACACACGAAACCCAGGGCCTGAGCCCTGGTGCGTGGGCCCAACATCCAGCAGAGGCAAAAATTAAACACAAGCTGTTTACCTGATTACACCAGTTCAGCAGTGATTGAAGGGAAATGGGTGTTTTTTAAGTTTAAGGAAGAGCAAATTGTTAGAACTGAGAGACAGAAATCAATTCCACTCTGTAATTGCTATGGTAAGATCCTTGTAAGAGCCTCACTGGAGTTTGATTTTGTACATTTGCATCTCTTTGCATGATGCAGTTGTCACTGAATCTGCAAATCACATCAAAATTAAGCTGTAATTTGAGCTTGGCTTAAATGAAAAGTGTGTTAAAACTTTGAAGTCCACATGCTATGGATGTGAAAGCCCGTTTCAGCTAAAGCAATAATTAAGACTGGATCGCAATTGCAGTTTAACTTCAAACAGATCTTTAGAAACTGCCTCTAAACCCAGCAGCTGGAATGGCAAATGAAACTCTTAGGCTGTGGTGGAAACAGGAACACTGTACCTGGTTCTGTGACCTCATTTGGCACTTGGATACAGCAGTCACTGAGGTACAAACCCCACAGTGATGAATTTCCAGACAAGAGCCATGGACAGGTGTCCTTCAGGGACAGGCTCTGGATCTAAGCAGTAGCCCACTAACAGCTTCAAAGAGCTGTGGTCTTGCACCTTCACCCCTCTTTGGTGGACTCTGGTGTTTTCCTGGTCAATCCTACCCTAAAAATCTGAGGACGAAAAATCAGCTGATGATTCTGGCAAATCAGCCACCCACATGAATTTTTGTTTGAGTCTGGATTCATGAACCAGGAATCTTTCCTTTGAACTTCATTTCCTCTTCAGAAATAGTTCAAAGCAGTTGGAGAACATGAATGCCAAAATCAAGCCTGAAAACCACCACAGCCTCACTTTAAAACACTTTATTTTTCTCCTGAGAGTTCTGCTGTTGCTTTCCATGGCTTGTCAAACAACCCCGTTCAGATTTAGCACAGAATCTGCTGCTCCCATTCATCACGAGTCTCAGGACTGAGGCACTCCAGCTGCTCCAGGGCTATACCCTTAAAAGTGATCTTGCTGTGATGTTGCAACAGCCTGTTGTTATGACCTTGGCTATTTTTGACAAAGAGATAAAGATGAAATAGGTTCATGTTCCTAATGACAGCTTGGACAAAACATCCTTTCCAAGGAAAACAATGTTATCCATATGTATAGGTTATGGATCAGGCTATGCCAGACAGCAGCACTAGAATCTCTCTCCCCCAGGTGACACAGCAAGAATGATGGTTTGGTGTTATTATGCCAACATCTCTTTAATTACACTTTGGGCAAGTACTGTGTTTTCTCTCAAAACTAATAACAAATCAAACACTTTGAAAACCACTTTATTTTTTTACTACAACCTCTGTGTTTGTTTACTTGGAAATTTCTCAACCTGGCACACACAATTTTGGAAGGTTTTTGCTTTTAATTCAGGGTTCTTGCCCTGAACTTTATTTTTCCTACCTGTTGCCCCTTTTTTGAGAATGCCATGTAAACCAGAAAGATTTCTGTGACCTTCCTCACAATAAATAATGCTCATGAGAGTCAAAATGGTCTTCAATAAAATTACCTCATTAACATCTTGAAAGAAAGACCACCTTATTCCTCACAGGCCTGATGATTTCAATGAGAGCTTTGTATAGATTTCACTGAAGGTGGATTTAGCTGTTTCTTCAAAACTAACTCAACAACCACCTAAATACTTAAAGCAGATGAGAAGTCCTACTTGTGTAAGGATAAGCCTAAATTCTTTGCTGGATGGGGGCCTAAGGGCCTGTAAATACAGATGGCTGTGAGCAAGACCCAGAAGAGGCCAGGTGACCACCAACAGACAATTATATCCCCACCAGAACTTCAAGCCAGTATATCATACTGTTTGAAGCTAATTGCTTTGAAATAATTGGAAAGGTGAGCAGGTAAGTTCACACAGAGCATTTGCAATCTTGCTTTGTACTTAAAAAACCAGCAGTCCAGATTGCATGGACAAAACAGGCATGATTCAATAAAACAAGTTAAAAGGGAAGGGAAAGGTATGCAGTGGTTTTTAAAAAGGATTTTCCTTTTAATTTTTAGCATCATTAAAATGCTGGAAACATTTTGTTCAAGAGCTTCTTTAGTTAATACCTCATTACTTCTCTTTTTATTGTTATGGTAATCAAGCCTTAATATATTGCAGCTTTATAGCATGAAATGAAGGCTAGGCCTGTAGGCATGGACAGATGTACAACAGCATGCAGTAAAACACAGGTACAGAGACATGCAGAGCTGAATATGGCACTGGGGTTTTTTATAATTGTTTAGCAATTCATCTGAAGTTATTTTAACCTTGACAACAGATGAACTCTAACGTGTACCATGATCAGTCACTGGAAAGCTGCACTAAAAAGCAAGTTTTGTAACTGTTGTCTTGCAGGCTGCGTTCTAGGAAAGCATGAAACCAAGTCTGAGCAAGATGATTAAATTGTTTGCATGATTACAGGCTGTAGCTGTAACTATTCAAAACATTTATATGAGAATATTTTAGCCAAGGGAGAATGGTAATGCTGGGGAACTGCATTTTACACCAGAACTCTGCCTCTCCATGGGAAACTGGGGCTCAGTGTCAGAATTCAGACCCTCTCCAGGCACAGGCACACCAAAAAAGAAGAATATTTGGATCTGACTTCTGGTTCTGAAGTGACACTTGGACCTTGTGCTGGAGCTTTGCTTATGGCTGAATTTCACCCATCAAATCAAGTGAAAGTTAGAAATAAGTTTTAGAAAGTTATAATGGCTGTGTCTGCAGGGTGTTGAAATTGTATCTCAGGAAGAGTGAGCATCCTTAGATCTTCCTCGAGTAAATGACAACACACGACCCCCAGTGTCAGGGAGGCTCCACTTCTCAGTGGTGCTTTCAGGAGAGATCATTCAGGAAACCATTCCAGCTCCTGGGAGCTTTGCTAAATTTAAAGGGAGTGTTTTGGCTGGCGATCCCTCTCCCGGTGGAAGCGCCTCAAACAGCCAACATGAAAAGCAATATGCCTGTGTCTGCATCAAATCCCTGATCCTGAGGAATATACTGGGAAGTTCTCAAGTCCCACGGGTTTGGGATGGCACCACTGACCACCAGCCTCGGTTTCTCCCGAGCACACCCTGCAGGAACATCCCAAACAGCCTTTGTTAATGCAAACACGTGACCTTCATTGGTTACCCAATAGTCCTGAAGGAGCAGAAGGAGAGTAGGTACAGGTGATACATTATTTCAGTAGAAGTGAAAATTGTTTTCCATATTATAACTGGATAACAGTAAAATATGATTTAACACATGGATCATGTATCAGAAAAACCTCAGTTAGGCAAAGCTTTCAGATTCCCCCTTTCTTGGAAATACTGGGAGTAACAATGTGCTTTATTCAGCTGAAATCTGTTCCTTTAAACCTTTGAATTTAAACAGTGTCTCCTAACAATGAAGAGTCCAGTTACCCAAATTTCTAGTGTCAAGCACAAAGGTGAGCAGCTCCCAGGTGCAGTAAAACTGACTTTCCCTCTTAGGAGCATTCCACTGGGCAGAGCTTGTGGGATCAGACCTTGGGACAGGAACATGTGTTACCCAGCATATAACAAGTGGAATGAAAGACAATGGGCACTATAGGCCAGCAAACACACTAATTATATTAATAAAATGAAAGCTTAAATTTTGAAGCTAATCCTGGGCTATCATTTATAAAAGTTAACGGGGCATATTTAATTTAGGAATTGGCTAACACTTCTCTTTCCACCGCTGAAACCTCATAAATGAAATATACTGGATCCCTGCCCAGTGCGGAAATAAAAGTTATGAATAATGTTTCTATCTCAATCATTGTCAGTGCTTTAATATTCCTAATTACTTTAAAAAGCTAAATATTCAATATAGGAAAAACCTTCTTTTTCTTTTATCTCCACTTGCAAGATTAGAGCAATTTAATAAGAGTCACTGGGTAGTTTTAGTCCACAAGACCATTCTGTACTTTGACATCTTATCCTTTCCTGGCCATTTTTACACAGAATGAAGTGCTTTTTACTCTGTGAGTGCACATGTGTATAAATGTGTAATCTATATCTGTATGTCCTTATTGTCATAGTATTTTTAATTATTATTATTTTTAACTTCTGTTACTGCACATGCACGGTACAAATACTCACTGGTAGGATAAACTAAATCTAGTACTAAGAATAATCAAAACACTAAATGAGTTCCTGAGAATCTATACCATATCTCACAAATTATTGTATAATTTTTTTTTTAATAATATTTTTAAAGGTAGATATTCAATATGTCATGATGCCCAGTTTTTCCCTTGTCTACATTCCAGGTAATTCCAAAATGTTTCTTCAAACCCCATAGTATGGCCTTTGTTTCCATCCTTGGAATCATATAATCCCAGAATAGTTTGGGTTGGAGGGACCTCACTGATCTTCTCATCTTGACCCCTGCCATGGGCAGGGATGCCACCCCCACACCAGGTTACTCAGGGCTCTGTCCAACCTGGCCTAGAACACTCCCAGGGCTGGAGCATCCACATCCCCTCTGGACTAAAGTCCTTCCTCCCTGCTCCCCTCCTATTCCCTTTTCTGCTGGAATGGAGGGGGTATTCAGCAGAGCTGCAGACAAAACACCAGGAACCCATCCAGGAATGTGCCCTGCTGCCTTCAGGCTCTGGTTGTGTTCAACCTCAGGCACATTTACCTCCCATTCCCTTCTAACTCCTCCCTCTATAGATCCCTTCTCTGTTACCACCTTGCCTGGGAACGACGCTTCTTTCTTAAGATCCCAATCGATTTGGAAGAAAGGGAGGAAGCCAACACAAAACGAAACATCCATTCAGTTTCATTTCACAGCATCTCTACCCATGCAGCTTTATTTACTTGCCTGATGCACAAATTGACTCCATTTATCAAGCTTATCCCTGTTATGTCAATAATGTCTCAGGCCTGTGTTACGTCACACTCGGATGTTTGTGCTGCCTGTTCCATTCCAGCATGAACCAACCACTTAAACTCACCATTCCCAATTAAGAGAGTTTAACAAACACAGCCTTTCCAGCTGAAAGAATTGAAAGCCTCAAGTGTGGATTAATTCCCTAGCAAAAGGTGCAGAACTCCCAACTCCCATTTCCCTAACTTTGGCAGTATGGATTTAAGGAATGGATTGTAAGTTAGAGGAGAGAATTTGGACTGCCTGAAAAGTCAATGGCAAAACTCCCACTGGCTTGCACAGGACCAGAGTTCTATCTGGAGAGAGTGCCTTCCAAACAGCTCTAACACTCCACAGAGTATTTCATGAAGCATGTACTGCATTAAAGATTTGAGAGAGAAAAAATTCTTTATAGAACTCTATTACCTGTACTGGTATCCTAATAACAAGACCAAAAGCATTAACAGCATCCTCCATTGCATTTCACATTTCTTTGCAAAACACAACCAAAAAAGTCCAATTTCATTATCCTAGGAAAGGGTATTCTCATATATTCATAGAACCACAGAATCGTTGGGGTTGAAAGGGACCTTAAAGGTCATTTTGTTCCAACCCAATATGAATTCTTACAAAATAACCAGCAGACAACCCTCATTTTTCCATTCAAGGCATCCAAGTTCTAAGGCCACTGATTTATAAGGCCTGGTTTTTAACAGAAACACATTATTTTTATCCTATTTTGGTATCTTTACTCACCACTTGAGCAATCAGTCCCTCCCCAGCCTGGTTCACAGTGACACGTGTCAGGAGAGACACATCTTCCATGCACACACTCCTCTGTGCACAGTGCTGTTGAGAGGAAACACACAGCATTGTAAACATATTAAGTGGTTGCTAAACATACCCAAAACAATGCCTTAGAGAGCAATATTTTGTTTAAAAATATTAAACAAAGCAAACACACAAAAAAATAATTACTTGCAAGATTTAATTATTGCTAAGTGACCAAAATAAAATATAGGTCTCTCCACAGCGATAAATTCATTTGTCACTTCAGCCCTGTAATGAAAAAATCACACACCAGAAATTCCCTTGGTTAGCAGTTTTGCTTCATAATAAAGTTTTTACCAAACTGACATTTATTATTATATTACAGAACAGCAGCTTCTTATATCACACTCAAATTGCAACTGCTCATAAGACAAAATGGAGCTCAGTCTTGAAAGTGTATTAAGATCCAAAATAGATTTTCTTTAGAAAACAGCTCTAGGAAAAGAAATAATTATACTCCATGATGCAGTGGCTGTAAGTGCATTTATGTCTTTTCAAGGTCAGCCAGTTTTCCATAACTACAGTCCTGTGTCTCACTAGTGGAATACTGGAAGTTCAATATCCTCAAGTTCAAACCAAGACAAACATGTTGGCTGAGGAACAGCTCATAGTTTTTAGGATTCTCTTTTCCTGTGCAGTTTCAGGGTCCGACAGTTTCCAGTGTGTGCCCATCACATACTAAAGAACCTGGAGAGCACTGAATAACTGCTTTAAGGACTGAACTTTGTTGCTCACTACCTTGTTTCCATTTTACCACTTAGGACACTGCTAAAACCCCCTGTGTCAGAGATTCAAACTGGATGGTTAAGTTGGAAGACATCATTTCCATCTAGACCAACATTTATCAGTTATTAATAAATACGGTGCAGTGACAATGAGATCACTGCATTAAACTATATATTAAATATATATAAAATACATTATTTAGATCATATATAACCTATGGTTGTATATCCTGTGTTTTTATATCAGATAGGAAACATGGGTATTGAGTTTACTTAACCAAAAACTGCCTGAAGCTGGACTACAAAAGACTTATCCCAAGACAAAGATAATTCCTTCCTGTTTAAACCAAGGCTAGCAAAGCTGATTTGGGAAGTAGCTTTGGGTTGCTCGATTAAAAATGGAGCTGAAGCACCCAATTCCTTTCAAATCAGCCAGCAAAGCTTCTGGAAGTTTCCCTGACCTGCAGGTGAAATGAAAGCTGGAACCCTTTCAGTTCCCAGATACCTCCTGCACCAAAAGCTCTCCACCGCTGCCCTGCAGCTTTGTAGACTCCTGCTACCCCCGACATTCTGCTTGGGCTCCCAGACTGGATCACACCTTGGACCCGCACCCAGGCTGCCAGCAAAGCTCACGGAAACATTTTGCTGCCTATTCTGTGTTTGGGTCATTGCAGACCAAACCCACTGAGCTGTTCACAAAACATTTAAATCCAACATCAAAATGCAGGTGAACTTAGAATAATCCTGTGGCACAAACTTTCCTGCTCTTTATGCAGCAGATCCCACGTGACCAGTGATTAGAACGCTGCCTCGTTAAAACAACTGCAAGATCTTTCTAAATTAATCATTTCCTTTCTACGTTTGCTGCATGTCAAAAATGCAATTTATTCTTATTCCATATCTTGTGTTTAGACAGTATTGCAGTGGGCATGAAATATTCATAGCTAATCTCTAGTCACTAATTGTCCTAATCTTTTGTGCATTTATTTTACTCAAGTTAGGCTTTCTGGAGACAGTGAAGCATCCTACTCTACAGCTGTAGGATGAAATTCAGGACAGGATATTAGATAAACAGGATTTTCCAATAAAAGTATACACACCTTCATGCAATCATTTGAAAATGGCTGGTTATCCAGGACAAGGAGAAGTTCACTTATAGAACAGTCACAAACTTGCAGGTATTTTTTCAAACTACAGTGTGCTAAAAGATATAGAATATGCTGGGATAGGGTTACCTTGGGAACTGTGCCCTGCACAGCTTTGGCTGAGAGTACATTTCTCATTGATTTGACATCCTAGTTTTGTAAGACATGTGGAAGTCAAAACTGAGATTTTGCTGTTGCCTGTGTGGACATTTGCAATAATAAATCACTCTAACATGTAAAATGTGTAGCACTTTTTCCACTTTTAACTGGGCCACGTTCTCACCTCAAGGCAAATATTGTAAGAAGGTTGATGGGGGACTGGTTCTTTACTCCTCCAAATAACAAAACTCCTGCCCATTACTGCTCTAAGTTTAGTTGTTTCCCACACAAATTTATCACACCTTAACTATGTTAACATAAATATGAAATAATAGTAACTAATTAAGCAATAAAGTTTCCTTAATCACTTGTCTAGCTGCAGTCCTATGGGAAGAGTGCAATGTGAGACTTAGCAGCAAGACTCAAGAGAGAACTCCTCATTCTAAAGCACTCAGTCACATGAAAAATAATTGTTAAAATATTATAAAGAACTGTATCCTTGTTTTCAGGTGTTCAGAAGCCCCACATTGCTGAAGATGACAATGTTTAACGAGCAATTACAGATTCAAGTAAGGTGAAGATGCTTCTTGGAACTGTGGATTCTCTCATCTCTGGTTGATTAATTGCTAAACAAGTAGCTGTGAGCTCAGAGCTCACTAGTGACTAATTCCAAATGTGGGGGTCACAGAAAACCCCCTTTTTTAAACAGAGAAGCTTTGACAGAAGTTATTTTATTTAAAGTGGCAAACAATGACTCCTGCACTGATTGATTCAAATCAGGCTTATAAAGGTCATATTAGGGTACAGCTCTAAAGTTTTACCATAGCAAATAAAATTTTGAATTTCTCCTATAAAAGAGAAGTCTTGCCTTGCTCAAGTCTTTAGAGTTTAAATTAATTTTTCATTCTATTAACATTCAACATAATAGGATACAATGGTCCCCAAGGCATTCTTCATAATACACTTTGTACAGTGGTTTGCAAATGATCTTACTAGTTAATGGAACTATAAAAATTACTTGCACATAAAGGTCAAGAAAAATAAAGATAAGTATATACTTTCTGACACTGTCCTGTTCAACACTCAGCTAAAGGCCCCTGGAGTAAAGAAAACTTGTCCTAATGCAAGGAATATAATTCCTCCCAGTATAATAGCCCAAGCACTTCAACCTTTGGAATTCCAGACTTTTTATGTCTGCATTTTCCCTCGATCACTTCACTTGAGCAATCCAGCACCTCATTGATCAGTGTATTATTAGCATTCTTGGCATGAGTTTGACATCAGTTTGTAGTTTGATTCAGCCTGGTAATAAAATGACCTACATCAAAGCCCTGCCAAAATGCCATCTTTGTCGCAATGTGTTTAGCATGAGTTATTTGCCCACATTCAAGGTTACACAGCAACTGCTCCTTATCATGCAATAAAGGCAACAAAAGGTTCCATAACAATCCATTTGATGCTTATCACTTACTTTATAATTACAGTCTGGCTTTTTTTAACATATAAGGTCAATCCTCAGGGAAATAGACCTAAAGATTAAACTCTTTTCACACCTGAAATGGCTGCACTGAGGAATGGATGTTAGAGAAATGGATTCCTCTAACACTAGTGCTTATTCTTTAATTGTTGCCCAGAATCTGAATTCAGATATGATAAATGGTTTGTCTCTGTCTCCTCTCCACAAAGCTGTGACTTGGCCAGAATATTGCAATGAGGAGAAGAGCTCAGTGGAGCAGACTGCAGAATATTTCCACTGCAGAGTTCCTTCAGCTAAGGGGCACCACAGGGATTCCATCCCAGACAAAAGCAGGGATGGAGAGTTGCTCTGTCTTCCTTGATGCTGCATTCCTCTGCATGAACCCAAATTATGATGTTGCAGGGTTTGACTCTGTTGTTACACCCTCTGTGACACCCTGCTCATCACATCATCCACCCACTGGCTGCTGGCACCCACTGAGCTCCACAATCAGCCTCTTTCCCAGAGGCTGAGGTGCATTTAGGGAGGAGTTTCATCCTAGGGGAACAAGTATGGAGTGATTAACTTGAAAAATTTTTGTTGTCCAAAAAAATAACCTGTGCCTTTATTTCACAAAAGACAGAATCACAAACAACCTAATTTGTGCTTGCACTAGAGTGTGGTGGTAACATTTGTGGTGGTCTTTAGAACCTGTGGGAGTTCACAGCTACCGACCCAGCAACTTCCATCTGCCATTGTCCCACTTTGCCGTGCCAGACAAGCAAAATCTCTCCAAAACAAGAGCAGGATAATTACAAAGTGTGAAGGACCCAGAGCAGAACAGAATCCAGGCTCCGTGAGCTGCGCTCGCTCACGGCAGCGCGTGCTGCTGGAGAGCCGTGCCGGAGCATTCCGTACACGCTGGAGTTTCCTGGGCTCTGTGGGATTCCTGCCCAGGATCATAGAGCAGCCAGGAGGTGACAGAAAGCATAAATAACTGTAGATACATTATGTTAATGGAAAACATTGCTAAATGGAGATATGGATGCTGCTATGAGACACAATGAGAAATGCATGCACTCGCCTGGAACTGCAAAGAATGAACTGGTTTCTTTGGACTGCACACATGGCACAAGGTCATTACTTCAAAATATCTTCTGTTCTCTGCCTTACCTCTGCCAGGTTTTCTTCACTATACACTGATCTTGCCCAAACTCCGATCAATTTCATTCATTTTCTGTGAACCAACAGTAAACCTGCATTTTTTCTTTTATGTTGCTGGTATTTTAACTTCAGATTATTTAACCAGTTTGCCCTATGCTTGATAGTTGTTGGACTAAACAAAGCAGAAATGTAATGGCAAAAGTGATATTTTCCCTCAATATTTAATATTTAATTATTTCCCTGAAATAATTTGGGCCATTTTAGCCCATTCCTCCATTCCCTCATGCCACTTTTAGGGTAAAGAATGATCTTGTCAGGTGAATCCTGTGGCCAGTGGTTTCAGATAATGTAGAGAGGTCAAAGTAGATGAAAAAAGATGAAAGAGATTCTTGCTCCTTATCCATTAGGAATCTGTTCACTCAGGGCCTCTCTGGTGCTTCCATCTTAATGTACTGGCCTGGGTCCAGCTTGTGCTGAGTCTACAATATCAGCTTCATTAGATAAGCCTGTAGTCAGCTTTTGGCTGGATTCTCTTTGCCTGTGCTCAGGAAAGGGAGGTTGGATAGCACAAGAAAGATGACTACAGCTAATGCATCCAGGTAGGTTTTCCTCTTAGAGGAATTCTTAATTCTTAGATTATTGCTTATTTGTGGAATGGATAATTTCCTCCCTAAATCACTGACTTTCCATCAGGAATAAAGCTGATTTGATGGTTTCCTGGATAATTGCTTCAATGAAGTGGTATAATAGCTCTTTGCATTGCTTAATGTCTATTTCTGTGGTCATCACTCAGGATACATCCATTAATTTATTACCTTGGAAAGCACTTTCATGAAAGGTTTAGAACCTTCCAAAGATGAAGAGATCTCAAAGCCTGCTCAGGCTTTGAGGAATTTATTGTTTCAGTGCATGGCAACCCTTCTTTTTCATCTTCCCATGAAAGTACCAGTGAAAAACATAAACCCAAGGAGATCAATGTGAGCAAAGGGAAGATGAGACTGACGCAGAGCAGATAACATCAGTGGGTCACAAGATCAGCTCCTTTTCCTGTAGGTGCAATTCCAGCACTTCTTTTGCAGATTTGGAATTAGACACTGTGCATCAATGCAATCAGAACAGAATCAATAGTCTTTTTGTTGTCTGGGACATGGGGATCTCTGACCATTGCCTCAGTGAGGTATTGATCTGTTGTGCGTTGTGTTATCCTCAGTCTTGACACCCGGCCAAAGCTCAGGGATTAGGCCAGACATGACTTGTGAATGTCTGAAGTAAAAGAACAGTGGAGATCCCTTTTGAGGATTTTGTCTTTTCCCAAGAGCAGAATCTGACCTGTATTAGTGCCATCACTGACAACAGATCAGTAAATCCCTGTATCCATTTGCTGGGACATGAAGATTTGTTAATAAGCATAAACTCCATGGTAGTTTTTACCCTTTCTATCAGCGGGTAAATGGCAACCTGGGGTTCTGATAACTGTCGAGGTGAACACAGAGCCTTCCACATTCTTGAGTGTCCCAGGCTTGTGACATGGCCTAGTTTGGGGGTCCTGGACTAATTCCATCCAGATCTCAGTGTCTGAGACTCCTCCTCCATTCAGTAGGAATACTCACAGTTTACTGTCACTTGAGGAGCTGGCATTGATGAGAACCGCCTTTGGTCCATGCTGCAATCTGTTGCTTTAGGCTTTACTCTAGGGAGTGAATAGGGAAGTAAACTGTGGCAGGGGAAGGGCAGGGTAGGGGAGAGACTGTCACTTGTTCTGTGTGCCCTGAGACTGGTGGAGCACAATTTGGAATCCCAGTCTGGTTGGTTCTGAGGAGCAGCTGAGCTGGAGCAGAACATCCCTGAGACAGGAATGGCATCGCATCACTGACCATAAAACAGTGACAGTGACAGAGAAGTTTAGAACCTGCAAAGGAGAGATCAGGGGAATCACACATTTAACAGAGTCTTTGTGGCATTTTGATGCCCCATTGATTTCATCTGCTCTGACGGAGAGAGGGAATGGGAGATAGCACTCACCATTTAGTGCTGTCTGAGCAAGAGCTGCAGAGCAGCCTCCTCGTAGCAGCAAATGTCAGAGAGCACGAGCAGGGTCAGGAAGCTGAACTGTGTTGTACCTTTGGCTGTGTAATAACAAGTGCAGGAGTGAAGGCACAAAAAGGGATGGTGGAAAGGCACCAAGGGACTCTGAGCACTCGAGTGCATCTGCCCTGCAAAGTGGACAGGTTACAGGGCTGGGTAAGAGCAGCACTGATCCCTTAGTCTGGAAGTAAAATCACAGCTCAGCTCCAGACAACAGCATGGGTGCAAAGGCAGGAGGGGGTTCAGTGTACGAAGGAGGCAAATCCTGCAAGAAAGACAATGCCTGATGGAAACAGCTCCTGACTAACTCACACCTCAGACCAAGGTCAGAGACATCCACACAGGGACTCCTGCTCAGCTCCAGGGCTCCAGAGGAATCAGGACACACCAGAGCCTGGGCTTGACCATGCGGCAAAGAGAGAAATTGCTCCTTCTGGTGAATTCCTGACCCTCTAAGGTGAGTCACACTCCCAAATGTTGGGGGCTAGGATTTGTCCTTTTGTTTCTTTCTCTCATAGAATTTTGTCCCATCTGTTGCTAAGAGACAATAACAACTAATATTTAAGAGACAAAAGAAATGGCCAAGGTGGGAGAAGGGTGCAGCTGGCTACTCTCTTTCCTGGGGTTTTTCTCTTCTGTCGGCATTGGTGGGGAGACAGGCTGCGGTCATTGTGGGGAGAACTCACCACCACTGCGAGCCTCCGTCTCCTGCTGTCTGCTCCTACCATGAGTGAAGCTCTGCTCCGGAGCGTTGCACTGGAACCTTATTAACACCCTACCTCACTAAAAAAAAGGACCCTCACCAGCTCGAGTGCCTCACGGGAAACCCTGGGACCCTGAGCCCTTTCTGCCTCCAGAGGAGCCTCTCCCAGCGTGTTCAGGAGCTGGGCTGCCGCTGCCCAGCCCCGCCATTTCTTTGCCACTGCTCCGCGTTTTTCGCTACACTGCCTGCTGGACATGCTGCAGTTCCTGCTTTGGCTGCAGAGTTTCTGATACATTTCCTTTGCTACTCTGGGGTCTGCTCATCCCTGCCCTCCCAGCCGCCGTTCCGAATTTCCCGCTGCAGCCCCTGTCCCCATCCAGCCCGCCCGCCATCACCGCGTGAGGGAGGAAAGCGGCTGAGCCCCGCGCCACAGCGCCCCCTGCAGGCTCGGCGGAATCGCCCGGCCGGGAGGCAGCAGCGCCCCCCGCGGCTGTGGCCGGAAGTGCAGCAGAGGGGCGGTGCCTGCGGCCCAGGGCCTGGCAGTGCGCTTGGGGGCTGTGGGGCCCTGTTTGCTTGCCTCCTTATACGCACCAGTAAAGAACTGTCATCCTTTTCCCATGTCTTTGCCTGAAAGCCCTGTAATTTCAAGGTTATAATAATTCAGAGGGAAAGGGGTCATGTTGTCCCAAGGGAGGTTCCTGCTTTGCTCGGCAGACACCCGTCTTTCAAACCAAGACACGGTTTTAAGGCTCAGTTTTTCTCATTGCCTTCACAGAAAGTGAATTGGAGCCCAGAGAGAACTGAGAACTCATCAGGGATCAGCTAAATATTGATGATTGTTGATCCTTTGAGGCCTGCATCCAATTTTATGCATTTTCTGTCATTGCTTCAAGTAGAAATAATCATTGTATTCTGCCATGTTGAGAGGAAAGACTTACACTAAGATCAATTCTGCTGATCAATGTTCTAATACAATATTATTCTGTGGGACAACTTCAGCATTTAACATTTTCTGGTAAATGATTTCCCATTGCCTCAGTCAGGGTTCAAAACAATCATTAGCACTAGTTCAAACTGTTAATGAGGTTAAGGGAGATCCTGAATCAGCAGAGCAGAATCTGTGACCCTGGAAAGCTTTTCCCCTCCTGTGCCCTCTGTCTACTCCTTCCATTTTGGTAAATTGACCAACCCTTCCCAGCAATTTTTGGGAAATACATTTTCACTTGTTAATTTTCCACTGGAACTTGATTCATCCAACCAACAAACTTAATTTGGCTGCAAATTGTGCTCTGTGTGGCACCTTCAGAAAGAGCAGCACTATCTTTTTCTAAGCAATGCAGAAATATTAACATTTACTCTTGGCATGGTCCTTCATTCTCTGTGTACATGGCTTAGGAGACCTCACTCCAACAAAACCAAATGCAGTCAAATAGGCTTCGCCTGCAGGAAGCTCCAGGGTTTTTGAGGACAGAAGTGCCAAAACCAGTGAAAGTTTTCCCCAGTCATTCCATTCTTAACTTCAGGGGATTTCTTTGTTGTTGCCTGAGGAAATTAAATTCTTGACAGGTTGGGAATAGAGAAGCTTGTCCCTAAGATCCCTGGTCCTTCCAGCTTTCCTGCCAATCTCTGGAGCAGCAGCCAAAGCAACCAGAAGAAGAGAAAGCATAACCTGGCCTATCAAACCACCTGTGAGGGCAGGTGGCACCAAACCAGACCCAGCACAGAGGCAGGAATGCCTGTTCTCCACCCCTGGGTAACTTTGCCTGCAGTCTGAGCTCTCCTGGGAGTTGTGCTGGAATGGAAAATTAGCTGCCAGGTGTGAAGTACAGAGCTGCAAATTAGCTAAAAGTGGTAAATCACAAACATTTCCTTCATAGAAAGACGTGAGGAACACGCAGTGCCCTGCAGGTGAGGGAGGTGAGAAGTGAATGACCGATAGGTGAGAGGTGTGGCAGAGCTGGGTGAAACTCAACTGCTGGGGGATATTTCCAGCCTCACCATAGAAACTGCACCAGTAGAGCACCAGTGCTTTGCTTCATGCCACAGGCACCTCTGCTTTCCTCCTGTGACTGCAGCAATCCAAGAGACCAGGAATTTACAGGTTCCAGCACTGGCTGAGGAGCTGTTTGATTTAAACAGTGAGACAGGAAACACATGGGAAAATGTCAAAGAAAATGAGCCATTATCAGAAAAAAACCCTCACATATTTATAATTAGAAACATTTCTATCTGGAAATCACCTCAAAATCACAGCACTTGCATATTTTGCTAGAGGTTACCCACTCAGGGCATTGAGTGAATTTCTTTGTGTACAAATTCCATCAGCCTGTGATATATTTATTTTTAAATCTGGTAGCCTTGCTACATGTCCATAGTTCTCTGATTACTGACTTGCCCTGAATTGTGGGTCTCATGCCAAGAAAATTCTATTTTCTGACAGCAAATGACACAGCTCCACTGCTGATTGATTTTCATAGGTACAGAGTGTGTGCTGTGTGTTAGAGTGAGGATCGAGCCATCAAAAATGTTGTTCCTAAAAGATCAAAAGTAGATGGATGAAGACATCTGGACTGCATGACACTTCTGGCTGTCTTTGCTAGGCAATGCAACACTTAATAAAACCAAATTACACAGATGTTCCTAGAAAACTTTTAGTCCTGTAGCAAATTGAATAAACTATGGATGTTTCAAACAAAATCTTTCTTCATTCTTACTCCAAAATTTATCAAGTCAATCTAACAACAATCCTTTCCTTGTTTCCCACCAAAACAGGATGAATATGGACAAATTTCTAAAGGCAAACCTGTCCTTGAGGCCAGGCACAGGCCCCAGAGGGCCAACATATTTCAGATTTCATTTCAAACCAAGGCCCACAGTGCGAGTGAAGGTGACCCTGCTGAAATCAAGGACAGGCTGTGCTCTGTTTGAAGATCATGCTCGTGTATAAGCTACACTCATGTTCCTGGGAATGGCATATTTAAATGCAGACTCCTTCCACGTTTCTCACGTTTCAAAAGGAATCACAGCAATGTGTTTCACAGCAGCTTTCTCAAAAGAACTGCAAAAAACACAACACAGGAAACTTTTTTTGTAATGATGGGGGCTGATTCTCATCTCAAGCCACTCGTTTAAACTTCTTGTCACCAACTCCAGATTGCAGAAGTTCAGCTGATTTAGGATCAAGCCCAGTTCCTGGATGTCAAAGTCCAGAGAAACTTTCTATTAATGACACACAGTAAAATGCACTTTCCAGTTCCTGGGATTCACACTGTGGCCTGGAGATAGAAGATGGGAGCTGGAAACAAAAACTTGTCCCTACATTATCAGAAACTACTGAAGAAGGCTACCATTTATAATAAGGTAAATATTTACCAGAAGGTAAATATGGCATAGCATCGGCAGTATTTGATTAAAAGATAATTTTAGATGCTTTCAGTAATGCTTTTAAAAGGAATTCTATTTAAGCTGGACATTTGTCAAAACATGACACCTGTGAATGCAGGTGTGGTGACACCACATCCAAGATCTGTACCAGAGAGCTGCTTCAGCAGAGCTCTTGTGCACAGCACTGCTGTACCTAAAAAGGTTCAATTTCTTTAGCAGTCTCCTTATAATGTGTTTCATACACATTTTTTTTATTTTTAATCAGAAAAATAGTTCTTTATTTGACTCAGTTTGCATATTTACAGTGTAAGCTCTGGGAAGAAAGGCCATCTAGTTTTGCACATGGGTTTCTGGACATCACAGTAATAAAAGTAAATCATAGCATTCAGAAAGGAAAAATCTTGATAAAAAGGAAGAAAGGTTTGGGGTTAGATAGATTGATTAAATAGTTCCTCTTGACTTACAGCATCAGAGAAAGTGAGGTTTCCAGAAGTGAATACCTATGTTAGAAATACTGAGCTTAAGATAAACTATTCAAAAATGTTTTGTGATCAAATCTGCAATGGACTGAAGTTTCATGAAACACCTCCCTTGGGAGCCTTAAAACCCCTCTATTAAAATGGAGAGTAAGTGCAACACAGCACCGTGTGAAGGGGAATGCTGTAATCCAGACAGAGAGGAAAAGGGAATGTCTGTAGACACAGCTCCAAGCACATCAGGTTCTAAGGGATGGCTCCATGGCTGCTTAGAAGAGCTCTGTCCCTGATCAGCTTTCTGACATCTGATTCATCCCCTTCCCTGTACTAAGTATGGAGTGTTAACAGATGCTTTTCCAGCCAACAGCATCTTCTTTCTCTCAGAACAATTAGGAAACCAGAAATGAAAACTGATTTGCCAAATGACTCTACTGCAAACATAAAATTTCCATAGTGTGCCCTCTGGGCACCTTTAGCTCACTCCTATTACCCATTGTGCCCTCCCACACTCTTTTGTTTCCCTTGTCCCATGAAGAATTTCTCTTCACCATCAGCAACTTGAACTGCCAGAGGGCAGGGCTGGATGGGATGTTGGGAAGGAATTCTTCCCTGTGAGGGTGGGCAGGCCCTGGCACAGGGTGCCCAGAGAAGCCGTGGGTGCCCCTGGATCCCTGGAAGTGTCCCAGGCCAGGCTGGACACTGGGGCTTGGAGCAGCCTGGGATGGTGGAAGGTGTCCCTGCCATAGCAGGGGTGCAGTGGAATGGGATTTCAGGTCCCTTCCAACCCAAGCATTCCAGGATTCCATGAACTCACTCTGCACATCATTTATTACTGTGGCATGTTAACACCACTCAGAAATGGGGCACAGCCATGATTCTCACCCAAGGTGATGGAAATTGGAACACTGACCCTGTTTGATATCCAGGCTCCTGCTGCAAAGTTGTAGATTCAACAGGAAGAAATTACTTCTTTTCCGAAGTCTAGGAGTGATTTTCTGCACAATTTGGCATCTTAATATTTTTACATTTTGGTCTAAATGATTTATGTTTCAGAGTTGTAAGTATTTTATAGTTAACATAAGCGATTGCTTTCTACAAATTTTCAAGACTTCTTCCATAACAGAGCCCTGTCAGTTTGCATTAAGCTCCAGAATAACTGCCTTTTTTTATAGTCTCCATCAGAAATGGATGCAGTTGCAAAAAATCCATGGAATAATACATCTTTATCCTACTATGAGATGTGGAATACGTGCCACAAAACCCAAAGTTAGTTGGGAACAAAAGGAATGACAACTTCCTTAAATTCCCACCCAGTAAACCCACTCCCAGGAGTTACCCAGCGTTTGAGAAACTAACATCAATAAATACAAGTAGATTAATAGAACCATAGGATCACAGAAGCTCAGAGCTGGAAAGGACCCACAAGGATCACTGAATTCCAGCTCCTGGCCCTGCACAGGATCACACCATGTGCCTGGAATGGTATTTCTTATGTCAGGCTCACGTGGTATTCCCTGTGTGAATGCCACTGGAATTGTTCAGAGGCACTGCTAAAAGGATGGAATAATTACAGACAGGCGTTCCAAAAGTTCACATAAAAGAAATGCACATTATGCACAGGAAGATGCTGAAAGCACTGTATACTCTGGGCCAAACTCCATCTGCCAAACGCTTCCAGCCACTCTCATTCCTGTGCTAGAGGAGATGGAGAGTAGCTGAGCTGTAAGTAAGTGCACCCAGGTAGCCAAATGCCTCCTCCTGCTTGGCCAGGCTGCCGTATTTAGGGCATGCATGGCTGTTGCTATAAAAGGCTGTGAGAGCAGAGGGTGGCAGGAGCAAGGCCCACAACGCCCCAGCCAGCCCAGACAACTGCCAGCACCAGCTCGTCCTTCCCAACGTTCTGAACAGACCAAAACACTTGAAAAGAGTGGTTCACTCCAGCCTCTAAAGTGCTCCCCTGCCACCACTGAAACCAAGAGGTGGAAAGACAAAGAAAAACCGTAAGGAGATTTCCTGAGGCTCGTGTTGATGAGTGTTTTATGACCTGCAGCATGGCTGGCTGCACTGGGCTGGCTGGGATGGGGTTAACTCCTCTCAGCTTGGATCATGTGTGGTTTAGGTTGGTGACCAGACCAACGCTGACCGTGCTGACATTTCATGCTGGCACAGCACCGAGGCTTTCTCTGCTCCTCAGGATCATTCGCATTTGTTTTATCTCAATCCACAAGTCTTCTGTCTTTGACTCTTTCTCCTCTTCTCCCTCCCATCAGACAAAGGGAATGGGAGCGGCTGTGGGGATCAGGGAGGGAGGAGGCACTGGGTTAACCCCCACCCCTGCTATGTTATCCTGTGTTATCCTGTGTTATCATGTTATTCACATGTTTATCACATGTTATTGGGTCTTATCATATGTTATTCACATGTTTTCATGTGTTATATGCCATCATGCATTTTCATATGTTATTGTGTATCATATGTTATCATGTGTTATAATATTAGTAATATGTTACTCTATGTTACCATGTGTTATCATATGTTATTCACATGTTACTGTGTGTTATCATACATTATTCACATGTTAAGGTGTGTAATCACATGTTATTCACATGTTACCATGTGTTATCATATGTTATCCACATGCTAGCATGTGTTATATGTCATCATACATTATCATATGTTATTGTGTGTTATCACATCATGTTATCACATTATTCATATGTTATCACATGTTATATGTTATAATGTGTTAGTAATGTTACGATGTTACCACATTATTGTGTGTTATCATGTTATTCACATGTTATAGTGTGTTACCATATGTTATTCACATGTTATCGTGTGTTACAATGTTACTCACATGTTACCATGTGTTATCATGTGTTATTCACATGTTATCGTGTGCTATCATATGCTACCACGTGTTATCACGTGTTATGATTCTATTGTAGCACTTCAGCCATCCTTGCAGTGTCAGTGATTCAGTTTTCTTTACATTTTCAGTCTATAAGATGCCCAGAAAGGTGGAAGGGGCCACTGGCACTGACACTTGGCAGGAGGTTGCAGTAGCTCTTTTTTTTAGGCAAGAAGGAATCTGCCTGGTAATGGTCCCCCACATCTGACTGGTGGCTTCCCAGACATCCAGAGTTCGTGTGGGAGCTGCTCAGGGAAGGTCACAGCCAGAGGAATACAGAAGGGAAGCAGAAAGAGATGCTATCTCAGAGTTTGTATGTACATCAGGAGCTCTTTTTAAAGGCCATTTCGATTTAGGTAACTTCTTTTCCTCTCTACCTTTTCTTGCTTTTCTCCTAGGCTTTAAAACTTCTCCAGAGTACAAGAGAAATCTGTTAATGGGAGGAGGATGTAAAGGAGTGATCAAGAAAACAATTTGTGGGTTGGAACAAGCTGACCTTTAAGGTCCTTTCCAACCCAAACCATTATATGATTCCAATTTCAATTTTAAACCTGTTCCATTTCACACATTTGTCTCCTTTCTGACCCTATTGATTTCCATGAGTTAACCTGGCTCAGCACATGCCTGGACTACTCATGAACTGCAAACTGTTTTGGAGGGAAAATCTTCTGGAATTTTGTGTCTTCATAATTTCATAAACAGCAAATGCTCTGTATGTGCACACCCCCATTCATCCCTGGGATGCACAGGACCCTGTTTTTATTCTGTGCAAGTGAATGGATCCCAGCAGCTGGGGAGGCTTGGGTCACAAAGCCATTATGGAATAGCCCTGGTGCCTCCAGGCCATGCAGGATCAGTGCAGCCTGCCAGGAACCACTCTGAGCTGCAGCCCAGCAGGAGCAGCATTTGAAAGGGCATCCAGACACATCCTGGTGGATCTGTGCTGATTTAGAGCAGCTGGGGACCAGCCTGACTTTGCTAAAAGAGGGCAAATTAATGGACTAAACTTTGCATGGCTCTTTCTTTGAACTCAACAATGAATCACATCTATGGTTCTTGTGCTTTTTTCTGATCCTGCTGAAGCTCCCAGCCATCCAGGCCATTAGCATGAGCACCATGAGGAGCTCTGGATCCAGTGCCTCCTTCTGTGTCTACAATCCCAGTGTGCTTTTATACTGATCCAACAGAGACTGCCTAAAGCAGCCAGAAAAGCTTTTTCTGCTACACTAGCAACAGTCTAAATCTTTTTTCCAACCATAATTCCTGCATAATTTTTTCTCTGATATTTATTAAGCCCCTTGAGACATTATATAGCTTCAGCATTCTCCCCTTTTTAACTGTATGCTATTTTCATTCCTTTATATGAGCATTTTGTTTCTCCTCCTTCTCCTGCACTGCTTCCAGAAGTCCTTCCCTTGTTTCATTACTGCTCCCCAGCAGCATCTTTGCAAATCCCTCAGCATCCAGAGGCTGAGTGCAGGCATAAAATGATGGATGGGAGAAGAGAACTGGCCTTTCCACCTTCCCATCCAGGGGGTCTCTCCAGTGTCTTTAGGCTAAACAGCCACCCACTGGCTTCACCTGTGTCACCAGCTGAACTGCCCTGCTTTTGGGGCTGGTGTCCCTCTGCCCTCGCACTCCCGTGTCCCAAGAGGCTCCTAATGAACAAGCAAAGGCCCATTTCCTCTCAGTTTCCCTTCAGACAGGAACAAAGGATTCAAATGATTTTCCCTATATTCTTCACTGGCAAAAGATGTATGGAGTCATCTCCAATGCATATAAAGGGAGAAATTTCAAAGTGTCTCCTACTGTCATTTCAATTCTATACTTAATAACTATATGCAGAATGGCCTTCCACACCATTTTCTCGCTGTCACACATCCCAAATCAGACAGAGAAAAAGAATGTCCCCTGATAGGATGTATCTATGTCCTCCTATAGCATTTCCCCTAATTTAGGTTGCATTATTGATGTACAGGACTCTGTACTTGAATAATGTAACAGTAAGACTCTCACAGAAAGCACCAGCACTGGCTTTAATGTGTGTCTATAAAGATAAGAAAAATGTATTTTAAAAGTCCAGCAGCTTTCAAACAATATATTTTCAAGTTACAGGACTGCTCACCACAAGGAATTTAAAATTGAGGTGAGAAGAGGGGGCAAAATTTCTTCTAAAATGCTAATGAGCTACTGCCTTATCAAGTGAAAAAAATACCAACAAATCTGACGTATGAACAAACATTATGAATATTCAGGAAGTTTAAGCTGCTGATTCAATGTTTTCTGGGAGTGTACAACTTCTGCACTGATCACACAAGCCATTCTTCTTCTTCTCATCATGAGCACACTCGACCGTGGTGTCGGTGTGCTGCTGCAACATATGCGTGGAGTTGCAGGGATTGTAATTCACCCAGATGGCAGGAAGCTCTGGAATTGTTACTCCTATGCTACAGATGTTTAACAATCCAGCCATATGGCTCCAATAAGGCAGCCTTGTCAAAGAATACAAAAACTGCACTAGACACAGAGCCCTGTGGATGGGAGCGCAGTCTGAGGTGGGAATGTTCCTATGGCTGCACTGTAAATGCACACAGGAGCTGGCGTGGCTACTGCAGTCACAGAATTTATGGAACATGATTTAAACTCTTGAAAACAATCAGGCCTCGTATTTGCATAATTTCCCCAAGTCAGCTATTAAAAGAACATTCCTCTTTTGTTTTTGAAATTCATTAAAGGCGTCAAACAAAGGTGAGTTGAAAAGCTGGGTAAATAAATACATGTAAATACAATAAGGTCCCCAGCCTCTGGCCTCAGGGAAATACCACTGTAGGTAAAAACTGAGTTTCAACCAGTGAGACCAACAATTTCTCTAGAAAAAGATTTGTCAAAGTCAGGGAGCCCTGCTGATACTTGTGACAATTGTAATGTGGAAAGCTGAATGTTGAGAAACAATCTGAGATCAATAATATCTTGGCCAAGAAAGGAAAGCACCATGAAATGGTCCATCTATAACTCTACTGAATTTTGGCAGGTTTGAAAGACAGATAAATGGCAGCAAATCAGATTGTTAAATCACTAATCCTGTCATTATTACATCCTGTCACATTGCATAGATTTAGACATTAGAAAAGAGTGTAAGGTAGGAGACTGAAGAAAACACTTAAAAGCTCAACTCAGTCTGTGAAGAAAAGGTGAATTCCCAAATTTTGTTTCATGGTTGGTGCTTTTCTGCCCAAAAGTCAGCTGGCAGTAGCTGCTGCTCAGAGTCCCATCTGCCTTCCCTCTGATGTCAGGTCTCTGACCCTTTGTTCCCCACAAGAAGTGTCTCTTCTGTACAAATCTGTTGTGCAAGAATAAGATTAAAATGGACAGACTGAACAAAGCATTGGTCTCTCAGACAAAAATGCATCCATTTAGCACACAGGGCATCTTTCCACCTGACATATTCTTAAAGGGAACTATTCAATTACCATCTCCTCACAGGCTAAAGAGCACAAAAGAGCCATGTAATATTCTTTTTCTCTTTTTTTTTTCTGAGCAGCAAAGTATTCAGAGCTGCTTTATCTACCACAGATACTAATCTAGGCAATATAATTTTAAAACATCCTTACAAAAACCTTGAAGGGCAGTTGAACCCTGTGGTTGTTTAAAAAAAGATTTTCTGCAGTTTATGCATTTGCTCTGCCAAAAGCTTACCTTAGCATACAAAGTACAGTAAATCATAGCTGCTCTGATTTACTGCCCAGACTGTGCTGTTTGTTTTCAGGGACAGCTCAGGGAAAAGCTCTGTCAAGTGTAAGAACATTCAGAGAAGGGGAATCGTTTTGCAAAGCTCCCACAATGGTAACAACATTTCTAAGATATCAGTGAAGGGGAAAAAAATGCAGATGTGTATTTGCAGTGTTTTTCAGGGGGGATTTTTTGAATACCATTGCAACCCCAAAATATTTCAGGCCCTTTGGAGGCACAAAGACAATTTCATACCCCAAAACTGTTTAGCCTAAGTATTAATGGCTGGCCAGCTGTATAATTTACCAGGCAATCAGTTAAATTGTTGGACCTTATGCCTCAATTTCACATTTTATGGGGCAGCAGCACATACAGATGCCAAAAAAGCAAAGAAGACACCAGAGAAGTGGCAGAGCAAGAAGCTCTGGATCAACGTGATTATTTAGAACTGAGGGTAGATTTTATTAGACTTAATCTATTTAGTAAGCCCCAACAGGAGGACAAAGATAAAACCATATATCTGACATCCTTTTAAAAGTTAGTAAATGAAAAGGGAGAAGATCAAAACAGTAGCTGAAAGCCTTCACTTCTGCTTTAAAATCCAAGAAGCAGTCATTAATAGAGATTTAAACTCAGCCCTTTCTAGTCTAAACATGTCACTGTTAATTACAAAGCTATTTAACTTTTGCAAGAAATAAAGATTGCTATTAATGAAAGAAGAACCAATTAGCCTTTAATCTACACACTGTTTTTTAATCAAACTTTCTTTTGATCATCAGACTCACTGCAGGATGTATCCCTCCTCCCCATGTTGTAGTGGCTTCCATGATTGCTAATGGAACGGATTTGAAAGGGCTGGCTGAGCGGGGAGAGCCCTCTCTGCAGGGCTGGAGCTTCCCTCCCTTCCAGCTCAGGAAAGTGGAATTTTGTGTCCTGACCACGCTTGGAGCAGCTGCCTCTAGAGGAGTAGCACTGAATGTGTCCAGAGGAACGTGGGACTCCTGTACTGGACAACCTTGTTAGGAAACAACAGAAAAAAAAAACCAAAAAAACAACAGTTTAAAGAGAAGTAAGAAATGGGATGGAAAAAGGCAAAAGTGGAGAAGTGCCTCCAGGAATGAAAATGGAATTCAGTGCTGACTGCAAAGAATGATGAATGAGAGAATTTGCTTGTTGGCACAGGAACATATTGTGGAAAAACAAAACAAAACAAATGGGATCAGGGCTTGATGTGTTACAAACAAAAGGGGTGACACGAAAAGGATCCCATTAGCAAAATATTGTGCCTCCAAAGCGTTGCTTGAGGGCTCAGAGAATTTCAAGGAGGTTTTCTGTTTGGTTTTGGTTTTTTTTTTTTTTTGCTGTGTGGCTACTTGTAGTAGCAAAATAATAAGTCCAAGCATCTGGAATCCATCATGATGGAGAACTTCTTCCCTGACATCATTTCCCTCTCGGCTGCTGCTGCTGCTCCGATCTCCGGGAAGGATGGAGAGCAGATGTCCCTGAGCACACATCAGGCTGATAATGAAATACAAGAACCTGACTCCTGCACATGTAAACAGCAGGGAGAGTGTAACTATTATCTGCTCTGTGTCAAACACGGGGCTCTTGGTCTGACCAGATACCTGCTGCCTGCTCTGCATTAGCAAAATTTCAGTGTATGCTGTTCTTTCTCCACTGCAGAAAGATAAAATTTGCCTGGCAGCAGCAGAACACTAAGTATTAATGCTAACAAAAAAAAAACCCACTTCAAAACTAATGTTATTATCCTCAAAGAATCAGAAAGTCTGGAGAGATTTATTGTTGCGACAGCATGGCAATTAAAAAAAATAATAAAAATAAAAAATCATTAGATTGCAGGGAGAAAAGTGATAATAAATATGCTCTGTGCCAGACAGGACTCTGAGTCATGAAATTCAAGACTGTAATAAAAGTATGTGGAACAACTGCTGACATGGTATTGACACCTGAGATATTTGAAGGTAGGTACATACTTACCACAGGAAGGTTCCCAGCAAAGACAATAGGTTGCAATAAATGTTTTTCAGAACTTGACTAACAGCATTTTGCACTTCAAAAGATCAAATTATTACACTTTCTGTAAAATAATTCTAATGCCTTATCTCAAAGGGCTGGTGATTTTTCACAGTCCAAACCCCTTTAATGTAACTGTTTGGCATAAAGGTCATTGAAAATGAGATCAGGGTCCATTCATGGTTTTCAGCTGCTCATGTATTACAATATGAGTCCAACACAGGAACTCAGATAAAAACATCAACAGAGCTAAAAAGAAGTAACTGTAAAGCACAGTGCCAAGATATTCGAAGTTAGCTGGATAATTGTATCCTTTTCACATTTATTCCATGGCATTATAAACCTGTTAATAAAATTTGGATTCTGATGCTGATCAAAACCTCTTTGTGTTTTTCTTGTGTCATAATCTCACAACACAAGACCTAGACAAGAGGTCCCACCTCCACTCTCCTTTTGAGCACACGCAGAACACTCAGAAAGCTGCAATACTGAAAACATGTGACACTAATGCACAGGGTATTTTTAATTAACAAAGCTCTTAGGCATTGCTGAAAGATCCATTTTGATTTTTGTCCCCCCTCATATTGATCTAAAACACTCCAGAGCTCCGTATTTATTTATACAGTGCAGTTATGAGAAAGTTCTTCTGACATTTGAGAAGCTTTGAAAAGTTACATTGTTGACGGGAACCATTGTGGAAAAAGAAAGGAGAGTTTAACTCATTTAACTCTTGAAGTAAGAACTTTCAAAGGTAAGAGACACTGCTGCTTAAATTATGTGGTAGTTTATTCCTGAGTGTTCTCAGTTCCCCTAATTCCTTAACATTGGTGAATACTTGCATTAATTACTCCCCAAAGCAAGCTCTGATTCAAGAAGGCACTAAGGAACTTCATTAACTCCCTCCCCAGTGACTTCAGCCAAATTTTCCCTTCTTACTTGAGACGCACATACCCAAAACACCCCGAAACACTCTGTACCCGCAATCCTCCCTGCGACCAGTACAGCTGAAAGCTCTGAGAACCAACCCTAATGCACCACAGCCTTAATTCACCTCCAGCTGCTCCAAGCCCCCCTGGCCCATGCCACGTGCCGTGGGTACATACGTATGCAGTAGTCCCCACTCTCGTAGTAGCCGGGGCAGCACTGCGAGCGTCGCCGGTACATCGTGCGCAGCCCCCTGCGATAGGCGGTCTTGTAGCTGATCCTGCAGCACAAGACACAAACCCATTGGACACTACTGAAAATCAATGCCTCCTGCTGCAACGATATTTGTGTGAAATTGTAGTAAGGCTAGCATTCAATAATTGTTTTTAAATGCATGAAAGCTTTTTGGTAATAAAAGCCGCGATAAGGAAGGAATCGATTCTTGTTTTGAAGCTTGAAATATGACTTGTGTTATAAACACCGAGCTCGTGGCAGTCACTGGAGCTCTTCCTGGGGCAGCTGCTGTCTTAAAACATTTTCCCAGTCCTGCTGCAAGGGCAAGGAGCTTCTTCAAGAACAAATTACTTATTTTTGCACATCAGCAAGGTTGGATCTCATCAGTGGAAGGAACAGAGACTTCTGCAGAGACCACTGTGTCAACCTTACCACAGTGGCAACTGCTCTGAATACACAGCTTGAGAAGTTAACCCCAAGTGATGGTTCCTGCTTGCTAACCCTTCCAAGGCACTCATACCTTGCAAAGTGTCATTATAGTCCCAGTTCAGTATTTCAAGCCTGTTTTCCCCACCACAATACTGTAGTCCACAGAAATTAAAAGGTGTTTAGCATTCTGAAGCATTCCTACATTTATTCATAGTATTAGCAAGGATACCACCTTAGAAAGGTAATATTTAACTGCATATTTAACAGCAAACACTTCAAAACAGCTTTGCTAGTTTATGGAAATTACCTCAATTGAACAAAATCTATTGTCCCTCATGTTAGATAAACTGATCGAATTTACTCTGCTGCATTCCAATCTATGCAATATTCCAGAAAGTTCTGCAGCTCTGTTCACTTCCAAACACTGTAACACAGGAGCTAAAAAGCCAAGTGCCACAGTCCCACTGGGATGGAGCTGAACAGCCAACTTGCAACTGAATGTGTGAAAGCTGAGACACAAAAAGGCTTCTAAAACACCCCTTGAAAGATTGTGAATATTATTGGATATTTATTAGGATACTTTGGAAGCAGAATGAATACAACAGCAATATCCTGCAGCCTGGGAAAAATTAACTCTTTGGTACAAGTTCTCATTCAGTCCTAGAAATGGACCCATCTTCATTTTACCTGACTTTCAGTGCAGATTTGGGTGCACTAATTCTAACAGATCCATTTCTAATTGTCACTAACCCTCAAATGCCTGATTATTCACAATTTAGGAGATGCATGGTCTTCCTTTTACAAACCTGGACATGCACCAATCACTTGGAAAAGAGAGTTGGTCATGTCTGGTCAGGGAATAAACATTTCCAATCCCATGGCAGGGCCAGTGGAAGGATACATTCTCCTGCATGGCCCCATGAGGGACTGACTATCACTTATCTCACTCAAACTTCAGGCAAAAACTTCTGTATTTCTATTTCATGCCCTGGAATTCCAAACACCCTGTCCTACGACACATCTTTGTGTACACATCTATGCTGGAGCACCACAAACATCTGGATGAACAAGAGGGGTGTGAGGAGATGAGGATTAGCTCTTACCTGTGCCTGGTGCACTTGAACCAGTTGAGGATGTCTGTGCATCGTGTGTAATAGATCTGGTCAAAGGGATGAGCGTAAGATTCCTGCACGGTCACGGCGTAGCTGTGAGAGCACAAGGAGGGAGGTGAGAGGCTCTTTGGGGCCACATGAAAAGCTGCAGTTCCCTGCATCTGCTGCTCATGGAACTCCAGGATGAAACATATTTATATTAAGAATCTTAGAAACTTTAGGTATTAGCAAAGAGCAGAGAAGGGCTTCCTTCTGCTAGACCTCTTCCTGAAAAGTTCGGAAATGTTTGGTTTCATGACTGATATAGGCACAGAGATATCACTGTGAGCAATAAACCAGTCTCTTTTAGGAAAAAAAACAAGTATTACTAAAATTCATGGAAATTTAGAAGGTGAAAAGTGAATGGATATGGACAAAACCTGGGCAATTTGATGAGAAATCACAGAGCTCCAACAATAGCAAGAATCTTCCCAAAACACCACTTAGCCATGCAGCAGGTTCTCTGTTCATTATTTTTTGGGGCTCTCATGTGATACAGGAGCCCAAATCTCATGTTGGGGTCAGCTGTGGCAGAGCATTGCCCCATAGCAGGTGTGTGCCCTGCTCAAGGGACTCCTCAGTCAGGTGCTGGTCTGGACACAGGCCCCACTTCATCAGATCTACAATGTCTTTGGAGAACAATACACAAATCACCCTAGGCAGGCCAAGACCCAGGAGTTAGATCCTCTAGGTCACTCATTATATTGATTGTCTTAATTCTGCAGCTGATTTCCCTCTCATCAGCAGGACTGCAGATGTGATTAAGCCCTGGGAGATTGCACCCACAAGGTAATAGCAAGATATTTGCTTGGAGGGGCTGACTGAGTTGAAATCAAAAATTGGGCTGCTCCTGCCCTGCTTGTCGTGTCCCTTCTAGACAAGCCAAGGTTCCCCTGGATGCTGCTTTGCCCTCTGTCACTGTTTGCTGGGTTTGACAATAATGTTTTTACTTCTGCTAATGCCAAAATATAAAATATTTACATTGCTCATGATTAATGTAAGACAGTAACACTCGCAAATCTCAATTATTATTTTACGATCCCGTTTATTATCCAGCAATAGCCCTAACAATCTTTTCCCTTTGATTTATTAACATCTAACTAACAAAGTCATCTTGGTCAGTACAACCAATCAATTTTGGTATTTAATTTTTGTTTCTCCTTGATTGGGTCTCTAGGTTGCTGACTTTCTTCAGACAAAATCAATATTTTATTCCTGTGCTCTGAATGCACTTCCAGCACGCAGACTGCAAAATCCTTTTCCTGTACAGTCTTTGCTTTGCAGTTGCATTATCTACAAAGAGTTAATTCTCTAATTAAGGCCTCAAAACTTAGTCATTAAATATGATTCTATTTTTACCTTTGTTAAGGAGTGTATTTTGCTGAAGTGTACAGCAATTCAGATTTGTGTGGAACTGAACCAGAGAGCAGAACTGGAAATTTAGCAAGTTAAACAGAAGTACAGGACCTTTAGCCTCTGCAAACAGCCCCTGCATGAGTGTGAACCCCATCAAAGGCTGTGGGTTTCTCTGTGCTCACAGGAACTGGCCTGCTCAGATCCACTTTTAGGACCAAGACACTGGGACAATAGAGAGAACAAGAAATTCCAGGGCCTTTCATGCCCAGTGCTTTGATGCCAACACGAATTTGGCAGGAAGAGCCCCAAAGTTCAGGCCAGACAAAAACAGCCTGGATGTTGCAGCAGAAAGGGCTTCAAACTTTCTTGCTGGACAACAAGCAGGAAAAGGCAGGGCAGAACAAGGCCAGCATTTCTGTGGGTCTCTCCATGACAGATGCAAACACTTGAATGCACTCCTGTCGCTCAGACTCTGGAGGAGCTTCCCAAAGGGCACAGGGGGATGTGGTCAATAGCTGCAGCCTTAGAACCAATTCCTTGGGATGATCCAAACCCTCCAAGGCACTCAAGGGTACTATTTCTGTAAAGCAAATCTTTTTTCTGAGATGTGGTGGTATTTAGCAAATTATGGCTCTCAGCTTGCCTTCTAAATGTAAAAATCTGAAATGGATGATAAAATAATAAAAATTGGCAGATTACACATTACCTTTCCCAGTGACTACAAACATTTGGATCATCTGGATTTAGGGACAGAGTAGTTTTGAGCAGAAAAGTCAGAATAAGCCCTCTCAGAATCCACTGGAACAGCACATGTGCCACCATTGTTGTACCTAGATAAAGAGAAGAAAGTAGAGCCATTAAAGACAATTTTGAAGAAAATATCCTTCTAGGCCTTTTCCTCCTTACTTTTGTGCAAATCCAAATACTGTGGAGCAATTGAGAAACTGAAATACTTGAAAAAGCAATCAACTAAACAGTAAAATGCTTTAAAAGTTCAAATCCATTCTAAAAGGAATTTATACATTTAAACCTAATAAAAGCAATGAATTTGATGATTAAGCCACCCAAGATATTGATAGCCCCAATGATTCTTCCAAAGAACATTTCTGATACTGATTATTTTTATGACAAACTGTCTGTACTGACAAATAAATCACTGAGGTATTAAAGCAATCTATTCTTCCATCAGCCTACAGGCAAGTGGGAGAATACCCAAATGCCCCCTTTGATTTATTTAAATGGGGTTTACAGGTGTCAATATGGGCTGGATGTGAGACTCGTGCTTATTGCATGATGGAAGGAAAATCAATGCACTCCTCAAGCCTTGGATGGGGAGCCACTGAGAATTACAGAGGTCAGTGCATTGGGGCACATTACACAGAGCACTGAACGTGCAATAAAAATATTTGCATTGAAGCTGGAAAGAGATTGTACAGAATTCACTGGGTGTGCCTCTTCTTCACCTTCCTGTTCATCTATTAAATGTACTGACTTACACCTGCTTGGGGCTTTGAAACCAAAGTTGTGGTGTTGTCCTAGAAGTCTCCAATGACACCAGTCAAAAATTCAAAATAGATAGAAAATAAAATTGCTTTTTTTTTGTAACAGCAATAGAGGTGTTAATCTGTAAAACATTAAGTCAGGAAAAAGTATTTTTAAATATCCATTTCAGGCATTTACATGGACACATAATTCACCATTCAAATCAGAAGTCCTAGAAATTATTCCTGGCAACAAGATTGCCCTAAAAATAAATGGAATCTTCATATGATCATCAAAAAAACACATGGCTCATTGCCTCAGGGTCCAGAACAGCAAAGGGATATTAAGAGGTTTGCTCTGCAGGGCCCTGATATACAGCCCAGCATAAAGAAGCCATCACAAAGCAGAATGAAGAGCCAGGAAAACTGCTCAGAAATTACCTCCTGACCCAGAGCCTTCTTAGCCAGTTCAAGGACACCCATTGCCTGTAGTGGATTCAAGTCAAAATCCCAATGGGAGCAATAGCTCATCTTTTAAATTATTCCTAGAGCGCTGCTAAACCCAAAGATAGGTCTTAAGCCATGTAAGTCATATTAATGTTAATTAACATGATTTAATGCTAATGTTCCTCATGAATGGGTTTAAGTCAAGGAGTGACCATTTTTTACCTGTGGGCTTTTCCAAAGTCCCACAGCAACAATGCAAAAGCTTAGTCTGGAAATCCAGAGGGCTGACGAGGCAAGGACGTCTTTCTGGAAAAGCCACTGCCTATCCTTGTCCTGGGCACTGCTTCTCCATGGAGGAAAAGTGTCTGGAGGGGCTGAGCTGCCAAAAGTCCCAATGTTCAAACAGTCAGAGCTGTGGGAGAGCAGAGCTGAATGTTCCCTGAGCACAGCATGGACAGTATGTGAACAACCCAAGGATGAGGCTCCGCAAACTGGCAGCCCTTTAACACAAATCCCTCCCAAAACTGCCTTTAACTGAGACACTGGGCAGCACTGCAATAATGCCAAAGCACAGGGGATAAGTGTGCCTTGGTACTGTATTTCCAGATTCTAATTTACCCTCCTTCTTCATCCTCTGCACCTTTGGGACAGGGCAGGGCTAGGCAAATGGGGCTAAAGGAAAGCTCCTTCTGATGGGCAGGTGTGGTCAAAGCAGCAGCAGGGCAAAGCTGCTCCAGGAAATGCAAATCTTCAGAGAGGGCTTAAATCTAAACTTAGTTCTGTGCTCAGTTTGTTAACTTTTGGAGAACATCAACAGCCTGGGTCTGTGCTACATTAATTACAGGCAGAAAGGCAGCCTGACTTTAAATCAGTAATTCATTGCCTGCATTTGCTTTCCATCAGTTATCAGAAATGGAAAGGTAAATAATAATTAATTCAAGGTAGAAATCAAACTTCTCCCCCACTCCAATTTGTTCTCCTTCAGTACCAACTGAAGCCAGTGCCCTTGAGTTCAGGAGAAAGCAAACTTTCAAGAAAGATTTGCTTAGAATACACCAGATGCTAAGAAAGAGGCTCTTAAGATCACTCATTCTCACTGAAAATTACCCATTCTTTATATTGAATTTTATATATGCTTTATATGAAAGTACTCCCTACAAAATAAAAATAAATGAGAATAGAGCCCTGCTGCCTCACCCACTCTAAAGAGAATGAGGTCTAAAGCAGCCCCATATTTGAATTCTGTAGTTCTCAGAGACCTCAATTTGTTCTTAAGAAAATGATGCCTCTGTTTAGTTTTTAAACCAAACAAAATGTCAAAGAATTATTTATAAGTCCTAATAGCACCCAGAATATTTTTTGCAGTGTATTAGAAAGAGCTTCCAAATTGTTTTCTAAACTTTTATTGCTAATGCTCTGTTATTATCTGTTTGTGAGGGAGCTGCTTTGTGTCATTAATTTCCTAACTTTGTAAGTCAGATCAGAGATCAGAACCATCCAGCTCCCCAAATCCAGCAGAACCTCATTCATCTCAAGTGTCTCTCTTTGTAACTCAAATGAAATATTTCACTTTGATCACTGTTAATAGAAAAGCCGTCGCACCAAAATGGAATGGTTGCTATTAAAGGAGTCAGAATAAAACTCTAAAAATAGGAGCACACATATTAAAAACCAATATCAAAAAAGAATCCAGTAATGAAATCTAATGCTGGGCTTTCAGCTTTCACTGCTCACCACAGCACATAGGAAATTCCTGCCTCAAATTCAGTGTTTGGGACAGATTCTCCAAGGAGGCAGCACTTGAGGGGGACAATGCCTGTAAGTTCATTAAAGCTACAGCCAAATTATTCAAACATTCCCAGTGTCTGCCACTCTCCCAGGACAGGCAGCCTGGGGGGCTGAACACCAAAATAAATGACATAATAAATGACATGTCTGTGCAATCCCCACATGGACTCTTAACTTTTTGTCTCTCCAGGCCTGACTTTTCAGGAGTGAAAGAAGTCAATTTAGGTAAAATTTGGCAAGAGTCTTTCAGTCCAAAGGACAACCAGGTGATTTTTCACAAGTGTCTCACTCTGTTAATTATAACTGATTAGGTATCTGCTACTCCTTAGGCCATTTTCTCCTATCTTCCTCCTTTTTGAAAAATGTCAGTATTTCACCTACAGTATTGATACAAGTCAGTAGTTCCATCACAAAAGAAAGGAAAGCTCCAAATCTTAGCTACAGAAAATCTAGTAGGTGGGAAATCATTAATTTATTTGTCTGTGGAGTCTCTACAAAAACCTTTCTTTGAGGAAGCTGTGCTGGGGTTGGCAAAGAGACCTCAAGATGCAGATGATGCTTTAAACTTCATGAATATCAGAGTGTGGAAAAAGCAGATCTGATACTGTCCTGCAGCAGTACCCCAAGGGTAGGACCTACCTGCAAAGAAAATAAGATCTCAAAGAATCCTTGCTGGGTGAAATAAATACCCTATAAAGGATATTTTTCTAGATGTTGAGGACTTGGTTTTGGTAACATTCTTGTGAAAAAAAGACCAGTGTGTACTTTAAATGGCTGAGGGGAAAAAAAAGAAACCCAAAACTACAGGTTCAATTTCTCCTCTGCTTCCTTGGCTGACAGACTAGAAAATCTAACTAAAAATGACCATTGGAGACTTTCCTGTTCAGGGCCAGAAGTGGTGAAACATTTCATTTTGACATCTCTGTCATAAAATATTTCGTAACATGACTTTGACATGAAATTTAAACAGAATTTCCAGTCCATGACAGAGTTCGAAATTGAATGTTTTTCCCTCAATTTGGGATGCAGTGAGCTCTAAATCAAGCAAAAAAAACCCTAATTTTGTGTCTAGCTGTAAGCAGAGGTGTCTTTCACTAGCAAACACCTTTCTTAAATCCTTATGTACTTTTGAAGCTCATAAAGTCTAAATGTTTATGCAGTCAGTTCACCTAGGCTGAATTTTCCCCACAAATTTCCAAGTGACTCATTTAGCAAAGAGCCATGTTAAAAAGCCTTACCTTAAAGTGCTAAAAATTCCCAGTGGATCCTGTTTTTACAGATGCCCAGCACATGGAGACACAGGGCACATCAACAGCAGAGCGGGAGAAAGATCTTGGGAAGTCGCTCGGCCCTGTGAGTGATCAGGAAAATCAGAAAACTGGGTCAGAGGAAATGTGTTTGGGGGTGTGGAAACAAATCAAGGCAGAAATGAGACAAAGCATTCGAAATAATTAGGTAACAGAACATAATTGTGCTGTTTCAGACCAATCCCACTACCCTGCTTTCAGGCAAGAGCAGGGAACTCGGAAAGAGTGGAAGAACACGGGGGATGTAACACCTCTTACACCCTCCCAGCCCCCAGAAATTTGTTTCCTGTCATTTCCTGCCTAATTTTGTTCCCATATAGACTTTTCCTTCTTTAGTATCCCAACAAGAAAGTCCAGTTTCTTTCAGGAAGTTTGATGCGAGACCTTGCAAAAGCCTTCTGGAAATCTAACTGCACCTTCTTGATGCACATGTTAACTTTGAAGAGATTTCTTGATGCACATGTTAACTTTGAAGAGTTAAGAAGGCTTTACAAAGCCATGTTGATACTTCAAAACGTATTACATGCATCAAGATAAATAATTCTGTTCTTAACTCTAGTTTCTACCAAACAGGAAAATGAGGTGTGCCAAAATGAAAATGGATCCTAGTATTTGTGTGGGAGCAATTGAGGAAAATGCAAGAGAGTGGTTGAGCCAGGAAACAAAAAGTTGGATTTCACTGGAGGAGCATTAAAGTGACGGAGTGTTTGCTGATTACACTATTTTAGTCCCTAAGTAGTAGCAAGCTTCCAACAAGCTGCCCTTGGTGGCATTCCTTCTTCTCATCCCATCTGAAATTTTCATGATAGTTTAGGCAAGGGATCATTTAAACACACACTTCATTTGGCTCCACATCAGATTTTGTTCGAAACAAGCTGTTATGAAAGCTAAATGAGGCCACGAGTTTCAAAACTGATCAGGGTTTTTTGGATGCCTCCATCTATGATTAATAACTTGAGATACCATGAAAGGACTGGATAATTTGCAGAGCTCAGGATACCTGCTCAGAACAGCTTGTTTTAATCTGGGCAGTCAAGAACAAATCCATTCAACCTCACCAGTCACCTCTAAAAGTTGTTGTCATGACCAACAGAAATATTGCCAGTGACAGGTTGTGGTTTTGTTTGTTTTTTAATGAAAATTTAAAGCTGTTTTAAACAGATAAACACTTCCAGGAAAGATCAGGTGCTGAATACAAAAGCACTGACAATGTGATTCTTATCATCTGAGCCCAGAGAAATTCAAGTGATGGAAGAAGTAGCAGAAACAGCAGACTGTGCCCTGGGCTGCTGTGTTCCCTCTGCTGGCACCTTGCACGATTAATGCAGGAGACAGGAGACAGGAATTAACATGCAATTAACATGACCTGGGAAATGAAAGAATAAACGCAAAAGTCTGAGCTTTTCACACTTTATGGGGAAATGCTGTATCCTGAGTCCTGTGTGCTCAGTCTCCACAGCCACCACCTCTGCTGCATCATCCTGTGAAGTGGGTGCTGTTCAGTACCAACAAAGGAACCAATTCCATTTCCAAGATCTCATTTTAGAGGCTCTATTTTAAAGCCTGAATAAACACACCAGGGTCATAATTGCTGCAGTGCCCTCACAACTCTCCCTTACACTGCACCACACTGGGGGGCTGATTTTAATGGGATCTGAACATCCAAAACTCTTAAGTTGCTTTAAATTTCTAAGCTCTAAAATACATCAGTGTGAGTTGTACTTGTTAGAGAGAACATTGTTACAGTTCCAGGGATAACTTATGAAGTCTGCAGATCTGCTTCAGTGCTAACGCTTTTCTGAGCTGACTTCTGGAATCATCAGGAGCTTGGCCACGGCTAAGTGAGAATAAATAATGAAGTAAGTGCTGCTTAATCTATCAAATGTTATTTTTGGAAGGCCAAGATTGTTCCTCCAGTGCTCTCAGAGGAAAACTGGGTCAAAATACCACAGAGATGTGTCAGAGGCAAGGAATCTGGGCAATTACTTCAGTTATGGCTAATGAAATATGTTTATCAAGACAAAGGCTGGTGGATGTGTCTGGGCCCCTGTTTAAATCACACTGGCAAAGATTTCAGGCCTGACACTGGCTTAGCAGAGTGGGCTGGGCTGAGGTGGCTCAAATTCCCCCCAAGTTCTGCATCCAGTGTTTTCCATCTGAGCCCACACACAGCACCAGGCTCTGGAACTGAGGTGGAATTAAGGACATGCAAGTTCTCAAAGTCTCAGTGTCTTCCCCAGGGCAAGAGGACTGGCCACCCTGCCAGGTGCTTTGAAAATAAGCTTGTTACAAACTAAAAAGTGTTAATACACTGAAGCAACAACGTGCAAACATGTTTGGCATTGCCCATCCACTCCCTGAGATTCTCATCAGCATACAAAGAGGTGCAGACTGGATTTTGTCAGTTCTTACACAAATTTCATGAACACTTGTGCAAAGCACAACTACCCATCCAAAAAGGTATTATTCACTACAATGCTAAACTTCTTTTTCTTAAATAATTGAACAGTTAATCAATAGTCCAGCAGAAATATAATGAAAATATTGCATTAACAACACCTAAAAACACTGCTGAACAAGTGCCCAAATCCACATAATTGCTGGCTCCTTTCCAGAAAGGTTGGCTTGGAAAAAGACTTTCTGTGGTTTTCTGCCCATAATTTTGTACTTGTACACTCGACTACCAGCGTAAAGCTGGAAGCCAGCCCTTTGAACATTTGGCCCTTGGAGTTACCAATCCAAACTGAAGCCCACTGAAATGTTTGTGTTCCTGGTAGTGCCTAAGCCTGAGCTGTCCTTCCAGGCCCTGCCAGCCGGGACAGGGGCCGACGTTCCACCGGCACCTTCTGCCAAAAGCAGCTTGGTGCTGGAAGGCTGCAAAGGCAAAACCCTGGGCCCTGAAGGATTTCAACACAGCCATTGTCCTGCAGGCTGGGAGACCCTCCTGGGGCAGCTTTCTCTGAGCCCTCTCCATTAAAACATGGAAAACACGGAAAACAAGGGAAGTCTGGAAGAGGCACTTTGTGCCTTTGGCTGCTCCCTTCACCTGAGAGCTGCTGCAGGAAGGAGCCAGGCTCGGCGTCCTCCCACTGCTCCCAGAACTCTCACTTAGGGGAATGTTAAAGCTGCTGGAATCTGTGTGGGGAGTCACACTGGCTCCTGATTGAATGGTGCATTTATATTCCCTGTCCCATGTCTTTTCAGAGATGCCTCCACAGACATTCCATCAGGAGAGAAAGTGGCTGACACTCATCAGAAAGCTCATCACTGAGAAGCCAAATGAGCTTGAATTGAGCTCACACCCAGCCACCCACCCAACCCATGTGCAAGATGAAAAACAATTACAGCATATGCCTCCTTAGACACTTCGAGCAACAAAGGCCTCTAATCCCCAGAACACCCAGGATAAATAAAGCAACCCGAGTGTTACAGCCATGCCCAGATGAGGAATAATGTTTCTAAATATTTAGTTAAAAAACATCAACTATTTATTCCAACAGACTTTTTTTACAGCATTTAAAGAGTGCACATAAAGTTGACCTGAAAATGAGAGTAACAAGCAATGAAATAAAAGGATGTTCAATAGACACACCGTGAAATAAATTAACTGTGATCTGTGAAAGTGCTGTGAGAGTCAGAAAAAAAAGAAAAAGCTGTTTGAAAATGTAAAATATCCTTTACGGTTATATATTTTAAAAAATTACTTCTATTTGTCAAGAACAATTGACCCTTTCTTTTTGTCTTCATTTATCTCAGAGGAAAATAAAATGAAACAAACAGCAGAAAAGTCCCAAGTACAGTGAACAGCTGAGCCAGGGACAAATTAAGTAACATAGATTGATGGCTGTTGATCTACAGCAGTACCATCACATCCCAATGCTACAGCTCATATTTCATTTAAACACCCATCTCTTCCAGAAACAGTGCAGTATTTATGGGAGAAGGCTGATTTGCAAGCCTTGGAGCTGCACTGCAAATCCAAATTCAGTTTTTCCAGTTTGGCTTTAAAGTTGGTGAATTCCTTGGACTTTCAAGGTACCAATCCAACTAAAACAAAACCAAACACTGGAATAAAATGAACACTGAAACTAAATATGTATTTTTTTAAAAATGCTGCAGACAGGGAAAAGCTTTTTATCTTCAGTATCTTCACCAGGCAGAAAGGAAATAATGTTTGCTACCTCTGTATCTCCACCTTTACTGACTCCACTGGTCCAACAGCACATTGTCCCCAGCTCTTCTCCTGGGGCTTTTCCAGAGCTTTATCTTCCCTGGAATTCCCTATTACAGCAGCATGCAGGTTTCCTCCTCCTGCATTCCATTCCCCTCTCAGCCTCTTGAAACCTTAATCTAAGAGTTTTTAATTTCATAGCTATTAAAGACATTGATATCCCAGGCAGAACATAACTTTTTCTGTGGATGTCTGGTAAGTATAAGATAAACGTTCAATCAATTTTTAGATTTCTAATGGCTTAAGAATTAGAGTGGCCACGTAAAAACTGTCAATTTTACTTGAAATACAAGAGGTTTCTTCAGAAGCTGCAATAATCCTTTGTGCTTTCCTGTGTTTCTTACAGACACATCTGGAACACTGTCAATACTGGAGGATTGATATTTGGTTCAATCAAAGCCTCAAGTTAGAGGTCCACAAAATTTATCTGGTTTTAAGAGCATGCACAAATCTGTCTGAGAATCAGGCTGGTTACTCAGGTGCCTGGCTATAAACTGCCAGATCCAGGCATCCAACATGGAAAACAGGCTGAACAGATGTGCCCTTTGCTAGGACACAAAGCTGATGCCACAGAGAAGGTGTGTGAGGAAGATCTTTGCAATCCCTGCTGGATTCCCCTGTGAACCAGGCAAGAGGAGTGCTGGGCATCAAGGGCTGGATCTGGGCTGGGGAAACTCACTGCAAGAAGCAAAATATCTCTGCAATCCAGTTTTAAACTTGCATCTCTCAACCACCCAGCACTGGGGGTGGGCCCCACCACAGAGGCCCCTGATCAGTCTCAGTGCAGCAGCTGCACCTTCTCTGAGAGGGGTCTCAGTGGGTTGGGACAGGCAAGAACAGCAGCTGCAAATGCTCTTTGATAACAGCCAGGTCCTACAGTTCTGTGTCTGCTTTCTCCTCTGTGTGCCCAAAACTCCCAGCAGATCTAAACAGCCCTCCAAAATATCCTCACCTTTCCAGGAACCATCACAGACCCTGTTAGAGCAGTAACTGCAGAGATAAACGAGAACATGACCCCAGCATTATTTAATTTTACATCACTATGCAAAGCTCTCGACTCTGCTGTCTCCATGACCTACTTTATCTATTGTTTATTTATTTTTTTTCTTTTTCCAGGAAACTCTTCATTAGGGATAAAAGCACCTGGCTTACAGTAACAGGGCACTGTGCAAAATGTCTGTCAAAAAGTCAAGGAGGAACACTCATAAACACATCAGAAAGAGCAAACCCACAGAGAACTGTGGGATTGCAAGGGAGGTGGAAGAAAGGCAAAGAAGATGCACGGGCCAAAGTCTCTACTGGTGTAAATGGCTGAAGTCCACTGAGTTCACTGTGCCAATTTGAATCTGGGGAGGATTTGGATGTGCCAGCTCAGTCTGATGCAGATGGCACTGGAGCTGCTCAGGTTAGAGCCAGAGTCTTTTCTGGCAGGAAAACGGGAGCTGGGAAAACCACTATGGACAAAACCAGAGCTGAACAACTGGTGTGTGCAACTGCCTTGGCTTCCTCTTCCCCCTCTTCCTAAATTTGACACTAAAAACTTATTTAACTGCTTTGAGAAAAAAGGTTAATGAAAATTATAAAAGAGAGAGTTTATGGGGAAATTTTAGGACTTAATTTCCTTCATTTTCAATTAAGGTAGAGACAGGTAAGACAAGCAGAGTTTTCTCTGTGTTCTTTTCACATCATGCATGTACCATCTGCTGAGTCCTCTTACTGAGCCCTCTCAGTAGCTTGTTCTCAGCTCCACTGCTCTCAGATGACCAAGGACAACACTTCATTACCAGCCCTTTATCAATCTCTCTGCAGAGGCCAAAAAATCAGAGCTTAAAAATTGCTTATATTGCTTTGAGCTTTGTGTAAAATTTAACAGAGCTCACTGTGTGTTGAGGTTCTCTGAGCAGACACCACTTCTCCTCTAAACAGAAGCAAACCCAAGTGCTCCCCTCCACAAAGTGGGCACACAAGGTGCTGGCTGGCAGGAAACAAGGGAGCTCCCCATTTTCCTCTCCCATCAGATACCAGCTTCAGCACAGTCAGAAGAAAAGCACAAGCCTTGAGACTTTTGGTTTTGTTAGCACCACACTTGTGGAGAACTTATATTAGTAAGTGTGAGGTGATGTTGATCTCCCTTGCAGAGCTCTGCAGTAATGAAGGGTTTCTAAGCTCCCCACAGATTATTCCCCTCCTTCCATCTGCTCCAGTTCTTTAGGTACATGCCATGAGTCCTGCTTCCCTCTTCAGCCATTTTTTCTGACCATCATCTTCTAGGTGTTGTTATCTCACACACTGCTGTCCAAAACCCCTCTGGAGAATTCCACTTAGAATTTTGTGGGACCTTCTTCCCAGATCAACAGCCACTTGCCACATCCCCTTCACAGAACTCACAACAGGCAATTGTATCTCTGTTTATTTAAACTTCAACCTGAGTCTCCAAGGGAACCTGTGCAGTTTCTATTCTCTTAGCTATGAATTCCAGCACCTGCTGGGCCTCCGGGAGTGCCATGAGCTGCAGGGTAAAGGGTCAAGATTGCATAATTTAGTGATCCCTCCTTTGCCACAGAACAAAGAAGTTTTCTCTGTGCATGAAAATGTTTGAGTGGAAGCAGGACAGGTGATGGCAAACTCTCTTCTGGCCACTCATTAGAATCTCAGTAGCCTGCACACTGCTCTTGTGGCTTACCACTTCTTCCTCTTCCTTCCTTCTTCCATGGCATTGCTTCCTTTCATGGAATTCCTTTCTTTAGATATGGAGAAGCTAAACTCCAGCTCATCTCCTCCTCAGCCTACTCCTCCCATGATTTACTGCTGCTGTAGCTGGGCCTCACAAAGCTGGAGATGCCAATGCACGTGTGTGAGCCAGAGAAATCACAGATTAAAAACCTGCCACAAGGGGTAAATAGAAAAACACAACACCAAGGTACCTGAATAAATCACTGATTACTGGCTTATAACCTGGGCTATTCAAAGAACTCCCAGACTGCTCCTTACACTGATTTTTGATGAATGTGCTGTTAATACACCTTGAAATATCCTTTGGGTTTTCTACCAAGAGGAAAAGACACCACAGTGTGTCCTCCTCATCTGCTGAGGAATGAACCCCCTCATCCTCTGCCAAAGCAGACTCAGGCACCAACAGACACGAGGATAGGATGTGTTTTGCTCGTCTGTTTATTTGTTTAAGCTTGGAGCCCACCCACCAGCCCAGACATTCATTTCTCAGCCTGTTTCAATTCTTTGATTTGCTAACTAGGAAGTCAAACAGAAGGTGGGAGTAGGAATGAGTAGGTGGGAACCAGAGCAGTCAGAAGTTTTTAGAATGTTATTCTAAGACCTTAAAAATCTGAAAATCGGAAGTTGATTTTAAAAAATTACAGTTAACTTCTCGTTTTCCAGACACTTTTTTTTTTTTTTTGGAATACTGACTCTGATCAAGATTTTTATCTGTCTGTAAGTTACTCCTCTGAAGGATTTAGTCAAAATCCTCAAACCTTTAACACCTGAATGAAAACAGGCACAAAAAGGCCAGCTGCAGTCTGGATAGTGGTTTAGCTCTAAAAGATGTTCAAACTTCACAACCTAAACAAAATATTTACTAGTAATATCTCACCTTATTATCATGAATTGAGAGTAAATTGAAATTTCATGCAACTGAATAGGCTAATCACATACACAGACACATACTTTAAAATCTAGGCTTTTCATGTTCTTAAGTATAAGCAATTAAGGGTAAGAGTAACATTTCATAATTATGTCATTGATCTCAATTCCTTTTCATTTTCCTATGAAAGCACTAAACTTACATAAGACACATCTGAGGTTGCTCCTGTTGCTCAGATCCACATTTGTTCTAATCAAATATTCACCTCATGGTTTGTTTTGGGTTTGGTTTTTTTCAGTTTTTGCCTTCACATGAAATTAAAATTTGGAAAGTCTGAATGTATCATTAACTTTGAAAAAAGTACTAAAAACTCATTTAAAAAATAAAAAGTCACAGGGAGCTCTGGGAAATTCTGTCTTAGGCTGGCCTACTAATTAAAATCAACTATGCCACATTATTTCCACTGTTCAAAAGTATCCGCCTACAGATCTAAAATCTTTTCCGAATGATTAAAATCAGGAGTAAAAAACCCCAAATCTCTTCCCTCTTTCATGTGGAGCCACACAGAACACACTTTTGCAGCTTTCAGAGTCCATTAAAGCATCACCTTTGGAAACAGATGCACCAGCAGGCCCAGGAGTGATTTATGCGAGCGGGAGGCTCAGAACTGCCAGCGACTCCTCGTGTTCAAAGCACCCCCAGCAGGCTCAGCAAGGTCCACTTTGGATCACTTGTAATGAGCATTCTTCAGACCAGAAAATCAATAATATAATTAGTAAATGGTATGTTATTTCTCAGAATCTTGCTGCAACTTATCCGTCTTTGATCAAGCTGCGTTGACTGCTAATGACATTTAATATTAATTAATGAAAATGCATGTGATAAAAAGTTCTGTGGAGAATTACTTAATTATGTACCATAAAAAAATGAAGTCTGTAATAACTGCAATTTATGTTTAGATCAATGACTATTGTTTAGGCCACTCTGAGGAGACATTGGGGTTATGACTTATCTTTAGCTCCACTTTCTCCTGCCTGACAGAGCCACTTAGAGCAGATGAGCCACGTCATTAATGAGCTTTGTTTCATTTACAGTACCAAGGGCTGCAGGTAAATCCTTCCTCAGCTCTGGGACAGCACCTACAGAATATTTGATGAAATTAATTTCTCTTTTGACAATGGATGATTGACAGCAAACCATCACGTGCTGACAAAATAAATAACTGTGGAGATTAAGCAGGATTTCAAAGGCACGACTGCAATCCTTAGGGAACACCGATTACAGAAAGGCAAAGTATTTCATTAACTCATAGAAATGCAGCACTTTGCTACCTACTGCCTGAGACCCCAGCTATTGAGAAACATTTACATTTAAAAATATTCCAATTCGATGCAACATGTCTAAGTAACTTCTCATGATTGTCAGGCACAGGAGAAAGGCAAAGGGAAATTTTTCATTATTATGAAACACTGTGGGATTCACCAGAAACTTCATACCCAGTTTAATAAATCTGGTTCTAAACTAGAAAGGAGGGTGGAATAATTACACTGTGTTAACACCATGGGGCAGATTCTATGGTTAATATGTCGTGTCAGTTAGGTCCCATTTCCCAAGACATTTGGGCTTTGGGGATAAATATATATAAATTGGGAAATATATATCCTAATGCTCTTGCTTTGTATCAGCCATGTATTGTAACTGAGCCCTGGGTTTGGTGAGATTATTCTAATCCCATAATCTGAGTACACAGCTGATTTGCAGCAGCCTTTTCCAGCACAGGTGAGTAAAAAAGGAACAGCTGTCATATGATCTCACTCTTCTCTCTAATAACCATACAGAGAAGTAGAATACTCAGAAATGGTCAATATTCTTACAGCAGCTCCATTAATTCCACATAGGACATTCCCTGTTGTTGACTGGCACACTCTTGTCAGTGTGAGTGGGGAATACTGAATTTAGAAGTAAACTAAGGTTTTCAGTGATCTGAATTCCTGGGAAAAAAAATTTAATCTTGCTTCATCTCTTCTAGTTCGATTTATTTTGAAAGGCAACACATGAAATTGCTGAGAGCAGAACATTGGCTAAATAGGTGCCACTTGTTCTTGCCCCAGATGTGAAGGAGCTGGTTGCTCTCAATACAAAGTGATTAATGATTGCTTGCAATCAGCCCTGGAAATCATTGGCATTGAGTGACAGAATGATTCTGTGACATCACACAGCCTCACATCTGAGGCTTGTTCTCGGCCACGTTGCTCCTCGTGCTGCCAATTTTGGTACCATGAGTGGGCTCAAAAAAATCATGGCCTTTATGATGTTCATGAATAAACAAGTTTTCACATGAGAGAGGTTTCTATTTCTTTCTGCCAAATTTATTCTTCTGTTCACTCGTGACCTCTCCCATCCCCACTCCACCTTGCAGGAACACTGTTTTGTACAAAGGTTCTGACAGTTTTCCATCTCTGCACAAAAATACCTCACTGAATCAGTCCTGGAACACCTGACTGCACCCAGATCTCTCTTCTCCTCTGTCACATCCAAATGGTGAGCCTCTACCTCACAGCAAAGATTCACATTATTTGAGTTAATTGCAGTTAATCTTTGTAGTTGCTGTATTAAATCTCTTGCTGTTTTTACAGTGCACAAGGTCATCAAGTTCTTCCTCTATTAAAACCCACTGATACTGAGAAGCTCATTAGTCCCCCAGATTAATCATGGAGTGTCATTCAAGCAAGCAAGGAACAGGCAAGAACTCTGATATCTCATAGCTTTCCCAGCTGAAACCCCAAAAACATAATAAATAAGGAAAAAAAAAATACAAAGGATTCTAGAGTCAAGCATTCAAGTCACCAAATTCTTCTTAATCCCATCAAGTTGTCTTTTATCATCAAAACTTTACATCTAGAAAATAGAAATGCAACCTCTGGGTTCTGCATTCATATTAATTAGAAGCTAAAGAGAATTTCATGAAGAAATAGCTGGATGCTCATAATTCAGTATATAAAAGTGAAACTCAGCTTGATAAACCTGCTCCCTGTATTTCATTATTTGCATTTTGCTTCAGTGTAAGGTGTACAAGGATAAACAACAGGGAAGAACTCCTGCTTGGTAAACAAACTGTGGAAATTTCTAGAGGGGTTTTTTGGCCCAGTCTGCAGTGGGTCCTTCTGCAGACTGTGGTCCCAGCACAACCAGTATGACCAGTATGACCAGTATGACCAGTACAGGGCAGGCTGATGAGTGCTGGGAACCACAGCAGCAGTGACGCCTCAGAAGGAAATGATGTTTAAGTCTTAGGAAAAGATGGAACAACATCATAACTGTCAGAGCAATTTTCCACCTTGGTAGTTGAACACCTGAACTATTGCTTGTTTTTGCAGTGGAATTATTCCTAGTTTCTCTCTGCTCAGCTCTGAATCAGCTCAGAGATGTGTCATAAACAATGTTTGCCTCAAAGAGCCACGTGGGCCAGCGCCGAGGAGGGACTTAATGAGGAGACAGTAGTTCCATAAAAAAATAAAAATAAAGAGCTTGGTTCATTTTCTGTAAACATCTGGGTTGTAAATAACTGTAGGCGGGATAGCATTAGACTGCCTCTGACTTAACATCATAAAGATTGAGTTCTTAATTTTAATTTAAAGCCACCATAATTTTCAGTTTGCATGGGAACATAATCTTACAGTCTGTTAGCAGGTACCTCACAAATGTAGCACAAATTATAACATTTCTACACTTTTCACAGGAAAAACTGAGTAAACATCTGTATTTGTCAGGTATTTTTAAAGGATTTTCCTAGTTCAGGAGCAGTGCACAAAGAAAGTTTGATTTCAAAATAAAAACCCAGACATCTTACTTAATATATCAGTTTTCCAGATTCAAAACAGTTTAATTATTTTCACAGTCTAAAAGAAATCTTAAAAAAATGTGAGGTATAAAAGAATAATTTGTTTCCAATGGTAATCCTTCAAAAAGCCACAGGGAAAGAGACTCGGGATGCAGAAATCATTAATGGTGGAGCAATTGCTGAGTTCTATTCCTAGAAACAAAGAAATAAGGCTACAGCTGGCTCCCAGAGGCAGGTGAGTTCTGGCTGACCTGCCAGGAGGACTCTGAAAAGGCTCATTCAGAATCTAATCAAACTGCTGGTCTGGGGAAGATAAGGCTGGAGTATAATTTTCTAGAAAATTCTCTTTAAATGGTTCCAGTCACATTTTTCTACTTGATGTCTTTCTTCAAGCTATTTTGATTCCTGTTTCCACTTTGCTGGAACTGCCCTCAAAGAACCAAGTGAGTCAGTCCCTGACACCACCAGTCCTGGTGCCCAGGTAGGGATGGATGTGCAGGAGGAGGATCTGTGAGGAGCTGACCCCTCTGCAGGTGTCAGCCCAGCTGTGTGGTGAACATCCACATCCCACACCTTGCTCAAGCCCAGGAGGGTAAAATCCAGCCCTAGCAAAAATACAGGGGAACACAAGGCAAAGAAAGCACCAACTGCCAATCCAACCTCTAGGGAAAAATTATCCTTCCAGGAGCCTGAAGTGTCCCGTGGCTGTGCTGGGGGAGCACAGTGTGTCCTCACTCCTGCTGAGGAAAACGCTCGCTCCGTGTGGAGCTGGCACGGAACCTTCAGGATGCTCAGTGCCTCGTCCTTTTGTTGGAAACATTATGCAGAAGAAACACAGCTCTAATACAATTTTCCTTTACCTCACTCCTAAGGAATCCTGCAGAGTCCTGAAAAAGTGAGTCCACGTGTGTGAACTCTTTCTTTCTCTGATGTGGGTGACAAGCCAGAAGGTTGTTGGGCACCAGGCCAGGGGGAGGGAGCAGGGACAAAGAAATGAATGAGAGTAGAGGTAATTATAGCACTTATTTCGATTAGATGCAGATCACCAATGAACTCTTTTGCCACTTGTTTTCTCCTCAGGGAAATCTCACTTTCCCAGCTTTAATTTAATCATGGGAAAAATATGTCAAGTATTGATTATAACTAGAAACTAAAGTCTACTACAAGCATGTTCACATTAACACTTTCACTCAGACATGACCTGGAAGAAATCCTCTGTTTGTCTTGCTTCATTCCTGATTCCTGAACAGACTGTCTTACAGAGAACAGCATGTTCAAACTTACAAACATCAGTTTGGGTGATGAAAAGTCCAGGAGGGAATTTGTTAAACCACTAAATTTATGTTGCTTGTGATTCTAAGTGTAACCAAAAGACACATCTTCCAGCTCTGAGAGCAGAACACAATAAAGCCTCTGAGGAAGTGCTGCATATCAACACATTTCAATTTATTGCAGTTTGAAATAATATTCCAGTCAAGTCCAAAAGCCAGAGAATTTGTCAGAAATGCTGTGAAAATCCTAAAATGGTGGTGTTTGTTCATGACCCTTGAGAAATGAAAGAAATAAGTGACACACAGTCACAATGCATTAGACTGCAAAGCAGGAACAGGAAATTAATGGATGGAAGATTCTAAAAGTGACCCTCTGCCACTTCTCCACACCTGCCCACCCAGGCCACACTCTGCCCTTTGCTCTTTTGTCCATTCCAGACTCACATCGATGGCACGTTTTGAAACTCATCAGTATTAGAAAAAGGCAATATCTGGCTTCAAGTCCTCCAGAAAGTTCCCAAAGTGTCAAAGATTTGAAATTAATTCAGACCTTTTAGAGGAGAAGTAACAGTGCATGCTTTACCCCACACCTGTCTATAATAGTTTATGTCACACTGTAGCCCCTAAACTCATTTAGAGAGGCAGGGATTAAGGCCCCTGGCCCTAATCAAGAACAGGCCTGTGAAACAGAGTCAGTTCCCATCCAAATGCTGGCAACTGGAGATGAGCCCCTCTCCTGTGCCCAGGAATTCTCCTCCTCACAGGCAGTGCACAGGCTCTGACAGAAAGATAACTCATGTTTGATGTTTTGGGCTTAAGGAAGCACTGCCAATTGCCCGTGCTCAGCCACCCCTCACTCTGATTGCTGCGAGCCCTGCTCAGAGCTGGTGGCAGGGTGACACTGGGGTGAGTGTGCTCCCAGAGAAACCTGTGCAGCACAGCCCCTTCTGGAACTGCTCTTGCATTTTGCAGCTCATGTAATACAGCCTTTTACTGCTTTATCTGTGCCTCTGTAAGTAAAAACCTTTCAGACCAAACTCAAAGGAAAAACAACCAGGTTTGCAGAACCTCACTGAAGACATTCAACAGCTGAACAGTTCTACTTGGGTTAAATTAACTTTATACAGCCTGGTTTTACTCACAAGTTCTACTTGATTTGCAAAAAGCCAGGATTAACAGTAGTATGCCTAAACCTGTAGCTGCAGAATGTGATCTCTGTGTTCAGTAGCAGACGCCTGCCAAGCCTCAGTAACTACAGAAAGGAAGTGAGAGAGCTGATTTCAGGTAATATTTGGGTCCCAAATACATCCAGGAAAGCTCAGGAAAATTTCTCCAGAGACACAAAATAACAGCCAGTCACGTATTCTGATTTTACAGACATAAACTTGCTGGGAACCTCCTGGAATAACAAACATTTTCCCCCTAACCACTCCAGTCACCTGTAAGAAGAACTAGAGAAAGTTCCTGAATATTCTACCCATGTTTTTGGTTTGAGGTACTAAGTAATGACATTGTTAGAGAGATTAATGTTAGAGCTTAACTGCTCCTTTAGCACCTGTCCAGTCCACATCTGACAGAGGAAGATAAATATATTTATAACACACAGCAAAGTGAATAACAAAGGGTTTATAAAGTTGTCTCTGACAAAACTGACAAGTTGTAGCTGGCAGCTTTAATCAGCTCCCAGCTGAGCCTGGGAAATTGGAGGGAACTGAGCACTGACCTTTCTGATGAATCTCTGAAGGAAGGTTAAAGTTTTGTTTACTTTTTTAATGGGCAGAGCTATCAAGTTCTGAGACCTTTGGATAAAAGGAGGATTCCTGTGCAAGAGCATTGTACACTGTATTTAACAAAGTCATTACTGGGTTAAAACTGATTTTTTCCAGTGGAGGATATGGCCTAGTGTTCCAGGGATGAAAGCTCCTATAATGCCACAGATAACTGCCAGATGCTGGAAATGTACTAGATATGTTCTTCATGTCTAGCATGTGAAAAAAGCAGTAGAATATAATTTAAATTTCATTTTTACAGATCAGTGGTTCTTAAACCACCAATTTGATTTCTTTTTCAACAAGTATTCACCTCCAGATTCTTTAGTATGGAAACAGTGGGATCTTTCATGTACATTTACTTAACTAATACCAAGAAGACAAATGCAGGTAATGACCAATTATTTGATCAGGTTTTCCAAAGCTATAATTCATTATATTGCAGTATGTATAAGATCTTTGGCTTTAAAAACTAAACCATCACTCTCTTCAAAGTGAATGCCTTGGAGCCATGTCTGAGGATTGAGAGATCCAGCAGCACTTCCCAAATGTTTCACCTCAGAGTGCAGCTGCTGCCCAACTGACAGCACAGGGCACTTGCTTTTTCCAAAAGCCAAAATTGTTTTCTGATTAACAGCATCCTATCACAAAAGTGTCTGCTCTTGTTGCTGACTTAAGTGTCCACTCCATAGGAACAGCTGATACAGAGACCTCACAAGAATTTAGGAAGGTTGGTAAATCAGGACCAAGGAGGGTTTTGCAGCAAACGAACTGCAAACTTTTTACTTTTCCACAATCTAATTCACTGATTGCTTTCTGTCCACTAACTTCTAGAAAATGAGCCCACAGCTGTAAATCAGCAGCACACATGGACTCACAGCCCTCCAAAGCTGTTTGTGAACCAGTCACTGTGTAAGTCACTGTACAATTTTTCAAGCAGCACTGAAGGAACTTAGGTATTGATTTTTCCCAGAGCTGTACAGGATACACCTGAATGTCCATCAACAACACTTATACCAGTAAAATACCTCCATCTTCGAGTTTGCTTTTTACTTTCCTTGTGGTTCTGCTTCAGTGATTTCTACCTGGCAGCAGTGGCAGACACTGAAATTTGGTTTTAGATCTGGGCCATCCGACTTGGTGTGTACAGCGTTACGAGTAATGTATAAACGTAAACATGAGCATGGAAAAACCACTTCCTTCTCTTTGACATCAGTGGAATTGTTCAACTGGACCAGTTATTTATTGGGAAGGTGACAAAGAACCTCACTGGCACACAATTGTTGTAATAGAAAGGCCCTGACTGTAATTAAACCTTTTCCATTCTCACCTGTTTTGTTCAGAAATGTTTCCAGGGCATCTGTTTAATGGTGAGGGAAAATGATTTAAACTTCCCTTGTGAGATAAGGCTGTGCTGTGCTCTCAGGGTGAAGGGATATGAGGGTCAAGGCCAGGCTGGATGGAGCTTGGAGCAGCCTGGTCTAGAGGAAACTGGGATTGGAACAAGATGCTGTTGAAGGTCCCTTCCAGCCCAAACCATTCCGTGGACTCTGTGATCATCAGGAGGTAAAAAATCATGTAAATGGAGCCCAGTTCCTGCTGCTGTCAGAGAAAGGCTCTGTTTCCTCAGCAGCAGAAAACAGCCAGTGAATTATATCCTCTCTGCAAGCATGAGACAACCCACACACTGCTAGAAAGTTTTTATAAATTGTGATGGATGACTCTGGAGCTCCTTCCGCCTGCTCCTGCACACTAACATGAGGATCAGCTGATGGAATTAAAAGGGAACATAAAAGTTGCATTAACAAAAAATAGATGTTTGTACTACTACAAAATGAATATGTTGGCATTGCAGATCTATATCCTCATTTAGCTGAGTTACAATCATTAAAATGTACAAACAATATTATTAATATCATTGTGGGATATCAATCAAAACCATTCCCACCACCTAGAGCATAATAAAAATCAACAAGTGGATTTACACCAATAAATCTCCTAGAGTGTGGGTCAGAAATAATTTATATATATGTATAATCAATATATAAATAATTAGGATTCTGGCTTATGGTTAAAGGAATTCACATCCTGATAGAGAAATGCAGGAGAATTGGAGCACTTCTTCAGCTGATAAAATCACCATATTGTCACTATCACTGCTGGTTCAGAGCACCTGCAAAGTTGAAAATATTATAGAAATAAAAGGAGATTTAAAAAATGCTACATTTAGTCAAAGCAGCATCCAAGTAGTTCAGATTCCTTTCCATTCACATGCTAGAGGCATGCAAGTGAATCTGGACTAGCAAACAGTGGATAATTTTTCTCATTTTTCTCATTTGCATGATGTTTCATATGAATTCTGCCAAATGAGGTATTCACAGCATGGCACTAATCTCACCTCTGAGATATTCACAGAATCCCAGACTGGGCTGGGTGGGAAGGGACCTTAAAGCCCATCCAAGGCCACCCCTGCCATGGCAGGGACACCTTCCACTGGCCCAGGCTGCTCCAAGCCCTGCCCAGCCTGGCCTTGCAGGTTCCCCTTCCCTGGCCCAGGTGCAGGACCTTGCACCTTGGCCAAGTTCTGCTTCACATCTTCCCTTTTCATCTTTGTGTAACTTAAATTTCATTGGAGTTACAGGAGAAACTAATTTGAATGTCTGATCCACGCACTTCAGACTGCTCATCATTTATTATATAAATTTACTACCCATTTCTATTCTAATGTGAGCAATTTCTAGCTCTTCAACAGGCTAAAAAGTGTTTTGCTACATTTCAAAGCATTCCTGTCACATCTGTAAGACTCATTCAGCTGCTAGACCAGCAACATTTTGAAACTTTATTTGAAAAATAGATTTATTTCTTATATAAATTGTGTTGTTCAAAATGCATTCAAATGCAAAGAATTTTGTAATTCTAATTGGACTTTTAAAAGTGTTAGATCTGCTCCTAAATCAGAGCATCACGTGCTATCCCTCTCACTTGCCTAAGGAAGTGAGCAGATTCCTTGGATTCTTTCAAAGCTTCAGTGGAATGAGTGATTCAGTTACACTCAGGATCTGAATCCAAGTGATTTACACTGCAAGGAAAGCACTTGGAAAAGCTCCACTCCTGTAGTCACAGAACAATCTCATGGTTTAATTCATTACTTTCACCAGCTTCAGACTGGAATTACTTCCCTGACTGGAGGAGAGCTCCTTCCTGGTTAGAGAAATCAGAGCCAGGCTCCTGAATCTGAGCAGGATGGATAGGTCACCTCAGATTTTGCATGGAGAGCATATTAAATACATATACATATATCACTCTGGTGGCAGACTCAGGGAACAAAAGCAGTAAAATATTTCCTCAGGGTAAAATACAGCTCCCAGGAGTGAGAAAACCTGAAGCAAAAGGTTATTCTACCCAAGACAGATGCTGGGTGTTTTATTATTTCGGGGGCGATGCAGTGGTGCTGTTTTAATATGTGGTGTTCCAGTTCCTGAGGCTTCATCCTACCTGCCCTTTGAAGACCTTGGAAGCAAAACTTCCTTAATGACACTGATGGGCAGAGAGGGAAATGGAACAGAGAAGTCAAGACAGCAGTGCAGAACCATTCCATGTTTAATGAAACACAGGGAAGGATGATGGATGTAGATAATTACCTGCAATTTGTATCTGAGACAATCTTGGAGTAAAAACACCACATAAGGTTTTAAAAGTCCAAGGTGAGATTGCAGGTGGTGTAATTAATGGTAGGCAAAGCAGTCAGTACCTCTGGGGAGAGAAAAGGGCAAGTGCTGGTCAGTATTTCAGGGTTACCCGTGTCAACACAAATGGGGATGACTTTTAGCACAGGCTCCAGCCTTCCTCAGGACAGCTAACATCTCCTTCTGCTTGAAGGTCTCAAACAGCAAGGAAGGAAAAGGATCACACAGCACTCAATCAAGAAGAAATTAAAATAAAAGTAAACACAGTGGAAAATTTTCAACAAGAACATCTACAAAATGTATGGAAAGTTAATATAATTTAAGCAGCACAGTGAAAAGACATAACAGTAGAAAGCTCAGCAGAGAAAAGGCCCACACTGTGCATAAAAGGCCCAGTAGGGTAATCAGAGAATCAGAGAATCAGAGAATGGCCTGACTTGGAGGGTCTCAGAAGGATCATTGAGTCCAGCTTTTAAGTGAATGGCCCATATGAGGACCAAACTCACGCCCTTCTTTCCCCACTGTCTAAAACTTGTGTTTGGAAGGACACTGAGAATCCCAGCTGAGCCCATTACCCACAGCACCAGGGAGAGCACAGGTGTGTGTTCCATTTCCAACCCACTGATCCATTGCTGGGTCTCTTGTTATGTCTAAACATCCTGAATTTGGACATTTGTATCTCTGTTCCCATGCCTTGCTGCAGCCACTGCTCACAGGAAATATGCTGAATTTTTTGGATCTTTTGGCAGGAAGGGCTGAGGGGCAGAGCTGAGTGGCCAGGCCAGCCTGGCTGGGGATTGCTCAGCCACACTGCAGGGGGCTGAGAGGGAAACATTCATTCAGTGCTTATCTCCATGGACTCCCTAACAGATCCCAAGGCACAGTGTGGGGAATTGACTCATCAAAGTGGGGAAGAATCCAAGCACTACAATAGCATTTTTCTCTCTGGGGAACTTCACAAAGAAACATCAGTTAGGGCAGAGGAGAAAATAACAGCCCAAATATTTCAACCTTGGAAGTGTCCTATTAATGTATTTCCAACTTCTCTGTGTATGGAATGACTTGCATACAAATCCAACAGGACTAGACACAGCAGCTTCTGAACATCCATAGAGAGGTTTGGGGTTTTTTCCTTCTTTTTGAACTAATTAAAGGACTAAATATTGAGGGTTTTCTTTTTTCTTTTTTAAATTGAGATTTACTCCCTGCTGTCTGGAGAGCTTCTGATAAAGTCACTGGGACCCTCAAACGCAGAAACCACAATTTAGGAAGCAAAGGGAAAACAAGGACTCGAATGCTGCGACAGGAAATCATCCACAGAAGGTGAAGGATGGAAGAATTTGATAAAACACTTCAAGGGAGATGACTTGGGGTGTAACCCAGGTGAGGAGGCTTATCCAGGGTGAACTGTGTTCATATCTTCTCCTGTCCTACACACTGATATTCCTCATTCCTGGGCATGTGTGTAGTGCACATGGCAAAGGATAGCCCTGTCTCAGGGGAAGGTGCTGAAGGGAGAGAAGACTCTGAATTGAGAGCTCAGATCCTGTTCTCAGCCAGCTCACAATCAATAGACTTATCCTGCCTCATTATTATTTATATGGTGCAGGGATGGAGAACTCCCATGCTATTCCGTAGGCACAAGCACAGAAAATTCTTCTTAGACCAATTTATATCAAGTTTCTCTCCTTCAAATGACTCACTCTATGTTTACACCTCTGCAACAGAGATAAAGGTCTGTCTGCACCGGGGATTTTAACAGGATCCTTCTGTTCTCCTTGGTCCAGACACAAATTTTAGCCAGGGGGGAGGAAAATCATTTTAAAAAGCAGGCCAAGGTTGCCCAGCTGAGATGATGCTCCAGCCTGTTCCATCCCCTGTCAATAGCCACGAGCAACCAAGGGCAGCTCCCTGAACCCAGAGCCCTGGTGTCCTCCATGTGCTATTGTGACTGTGGAGCACAGACAGCAAGGACATCTTCAGCTCTCAGTGAAAGCATTTTTTTTGTTGAAAAATCATTCCTCACTGTTTGGAATGAAACCCATTATTACCAATTAACCTGCTGTGAACCCATATCACTGGCTGAATTGAGCATAATTATTCATCCATAGTAATAGCTAAAGTAAATTCTGGCAATCTTGGCTAACATTGACTTCTCCTTTGGGAATATTTTCAATGATGCCGTGTCCTTGGTTACATTTCTAAAACCTTTTTTGTGTTAAACTGCAACTGAAAGTGTATCATTATGACTCATTTCTTCTCGTTTCGTAATGTTGTTTTCTTTTTTCTTCCACAAACATCTATAAGTAACTCTATTATCAACTGAAAAATTACCTCCGCGTGTTCAGAAACCTGATTTTACTTAAACAAAGTTTTAGCATCAGTAGTCCATGTAGGTTGTCTAAAAATAAATTTTTTAATTAGTTGTTACTTTTCATAGCTTTTTAACCACACAGTCTGATGAACCACAGCCCTGTGAGCAAATGCAGGCATAAATTTTGGTTTGAATTTATTTCAGGTTGTCAAATGTAATTTACTAAGAGAATGTCTGCCAAAAAAGAATCCAGAGGCAAACCTAAGTTGTCATCTTAAATTAAGTGTGGTTCCTTTTTGTTAATCTTTCTACATAAAAGGTTGTAAAGTAGTGCATTAAAGATGCAGTCCTCTTTCCTAATAAAAAGGCAGAGGTGGAAAAACAGAATAAAGACAGAATGTTTCTCTAGCTGAGGGAAAGTGCTCAAAACCACTGGGTAAATGCTCCCTTGCTCTCTGAGAACTGCAGGCTGCTGTTTATTCATAGCCCGCGTGCAAGGTGGGGAATGAACAACCCGACCACTGAAGAGGAAGAGCAGCAAAACATCTGCTGAAGCTCAGCATCAGCTTTTTGCACAGCAGAACTACTCAGAAGGGCAAGAAATCCTACTGTGATAGCCCTGGACATGCTGGAGAGATCACGGCCCCTCCAGCCTGCACTGGAGCTCATTTCATCAAGGACAGGATGGTTCTGGCTCTCACTGAAGGAGTGTTTGACTTTCAGAGTCAAGAAACTCTGAATTATTAAACCATGTCCAAACCTTTGAGTCTTCACGCCCATCCCCTCCTCTAGCACAGGAAGGTTGTTCTTGCCCTCAGGGTCTGAATCAAGCAGTTCCTGCTCTTTTCCTCCCTGTGGGTTCCCATCTCCTCCTCATCATCTGTGTCCCAGTTGTTCACCTTAACCACGGGCACCTCTTTGTGTCTCCTCCATGCCCTTCCCCTGTGTAAAACTGTCACAACTGATGCCCAAAGTCACTCCCTCCCAGATCCTGCAGGAAGTTTTCTACCACAGCTCCTTTACATTAACCTGTAGTAGCAAAGAAAAATTCCAAGTTTAGGTTCCATACTGGGAAAAATGTCTTTAACAAAAGGGTTGTCAAGCCCTGGCAGTGTTGGAGGCCCCATCCCTGGAGGAATTTAAAAGCCCTGTGGATGTGGCACTTGGGGACATGGGTCAGTGTCCCTTGGCAGTGTTGGGGGAATGGTTGGACTTGATGGTCTTAGAGGGCTTTTCCAACCTAAATGATTCTGTGAATATGAACTGAAAAACCTCAGATTTGACAGCCCTGCTGGCTGAGACATTCCCCTGCCCCATTGCATTCAGATGATACAAACTTAAATGGAAATAATTATCATTTAAACTAGGCAACCAAGTGTTATTTAATGCCATGTTCCTACAATAACACCACTTTGGTACAGATGAGGATTTATGACTTTTGTTAGCCCAGGTAAACTTGTGTGCAATAGAGCTGGAAGGTCCCTCACCCGTTTCTATGACAGGACTCTTCTCTGTGCCCAGTTCCCAGATTTGAAACTGGTCTGGGAATTCTCAGGGGCTGAAGACACTTCTAATGGGCCAGTTAAAGGTAAGTGAGGAAAACAAGGCTTCTGGCATTTGACTTTTATTTGCTATAGAGAGAGCCATCCCTAAATTTGAACATGTCCAGGAGTCACAAACTGAGCTCAATAAAGCAGATTTGTTAAAACTTCTATCTAAAAAGCCCAACTTTTTAGCTGAAACTCCTGAAATGTTTTTCAGCCCACAGGTCACTCTTTTGGCCTTTGATATGCCTGTCAGACACTCCTTTGCTGATCAAGCATCTCCTTTCCCCGAGTAGGAGCTGAGGCCTCTATTTTTGGAGACAGATCCTTTCTATATCCCCTCAGTGGGCAGGATTTTCACCAACAATATTATCATCACTGGGAAAAACGAGGGTCCTACACGACTCTTCTGCCTGCAGTGGTCTAAAAGCTGGGGTTAAGCAAGTGAGAGGCACGAGCACTCTGGCTTTAGTCAGATTTATATGCACCTCTGCTGTACCCTTGGCTCTTTGCATAGATTAAAAGACAATATTCTACACAACCCATTAAGATCTTATCATATTAATTGAACTGCCATTATAGCATTACCACAAGCCATCTAAGTAATCACTATATGATAACTCCTTATAAACCAGTTCAGTGACCTCCCAGATGCCTGCAAGAAACCCTGGGGTTGGCAGTTTGCCCTGAAAGCTCAGAATCTGGCAAATAACTCTTAAAATAAGGGACCTTTTTCACCAAAATGAAGCCTCCTAGTTCTCTGTATAGGAAAGGAGAATAGGTGGGGCTTTTTTCTTTATGGCAACATTTTTGAAGGTTTAAATAATATCTAGACACTATTGAGAGAGAAAAGGGAAAAGATGAAGCTGACACACTTTGAAGATACATCATTATCCATCATTTGAGATCAAGAGGAAGACAGCTTTAACAGGCCAAAGATCCAGGTTCTTAGGGTGGGAAGAAAGAGTTTTCCTTTACCCAGTAGAAACAGTAGGACAGTGCCATCAAGCAGACAATCCACCCTCATTTTGATAGAATGTGAATTTCTCTTGGAAGAAGAGACTTAGGAAAGAATATCCTGGTAGACAGAGCACTGGAGCTGTTCACCCTCTGCTTCTGACAGAGCTCTGCAGTTTAATCCCAGTGGTTTCAGGCATGGATTGGCAGGCCCTGGGGAGAACTGTGCTGTGCTCCAAGGTGGGGCACAGGTGGAGCACAGGTTAGGAAGCAGAGAGCTGCTTTCTGCTGCTCCCAAAGAGCTGTGCACGTCTTCCAGCATCCCATGGTGATCACTCCTTGAGTTTAATGGATTTAAACCAAACCTAAGGATGAATGTGGAAAGCCCAGCATACAAAAGGAACGTTCTTTGAGAGCTCATATAAGCAACCCACACCTTCATTCTGTGGGATATTTCCCAGTGGGTTGCAACAGAACTACACCAGGTGAAATACTACAGCTAAATTACTGATAAAAGCCTTTTAAATTTTGGCATCACTAAATAATATTTTTAAAAACACCATGTGGTTTCAAACATGCCCCAACTGATGGCTTGAAGGTTTCTTGAAGCTGTTTACAGTTGTCTTGCAACACACTGAGTTCCTGGGAAGATTCATGGAGCTGAGACAATCCGAGTACTTAACACTTTCCAAGACTGTGAACCTGCAAATTTTCTGTCAAAATCCATAGCAGCAAATATGTCAGTAGCTTCCTTCAGCTTCACCTCAACCACACAGACTAAAAAAACAATCTTTTTTCTTTTCTTTTTTTTTTTTAACATGTTGTACCACCCCTGTTACCAATTCAAATACAATGTTAATGTCCAACTAAAAGCGTTCAGGGAATATGTCACCTGACAGGCAGCACAACCAAGTACCTGTGAATGGAGTGATGGTGAAATGATCCCTGCATTTCCTCCATCCCAGCTTGTCTGTTGAAATCTGACTTTTATATTATTCATAGAAGAGCCATTATCTGAATTTTCACTTCTGCAGTACAAAATCTTCAGCTCTGGTCAAAAGCTATTTAATTTACAATCTCAAGTCCAAGCCATCGATTTTGGGTCAAGTGCTCCTGCTGAATAAGCCCCTCTGTTACCAAAGTGACACACAGGAGACTTCAGAATAACAGATAGGGAACACCAAGATCTTTCAGGTCACAGTAATAATGCTCTGCAGTGATGCAAATCTCAAGTTTCTCTGATACAATACGGATCAGGGCACTCAGAGAACCTGTTCCTTCTCACCCTCTCCTCATGGAACAGCTTCTGCCTCCATCTCTCTTCTTGTTTCTTGTTATTTCCCATTTTCAGCTCCCCAGCCCTGGCTCAGTGTTCTGCTCCCTGCCTCGCAGCCTCTTTGACACGTTAACTTCCCAGCAAACCAGACACGTTTTTTGGTTCCTGGCACAGAGGATTTTCAGCCATGGAAAGGCTCCTTATGTTCAGGTGGAATGTTCTGCCCGTTGCCTCTGATCCTACTGCTCAGCACCCCAAGAAGATTCTGGCTCCATGCTCCTGCCATGCCCCCTGTGCAGCCAGACCCCCTGCCCACACCCCAGCTCACACCCACCTGCAGGAGCAGCAGGATGATGAGCAGCTCCAAGGGCACTGCAGGACCACGGGGGACCTGAGAAGACCCTGCTGTGGAAGGTGGGAGCATCCTGGTACAGCAGAGCTTGGTCTGTGGAACGCTGTGTGATGGCTCCCTGCAGCCCAGGGCTTGTCCACTACCATTTCCACCTGTGTCCAGCCCTGTGGGCAGCCCCAGAGGACCACAGGTACTTCCACCCCATCGGACAAAGTGTAAAAAACTGAACTGTTGCTTCAGTCACTCTGNATTTCCACCTGTGTCCAGCCCTGTGGGCAGCCCCAGAGGACCACAGGTACTTCCACCCCATCGGACCAAGTGTAAAAAACTGAACTGTTGCTTCAGTCACTCTGCACCTGCCACTTCCACGCACAATAAAGGGGCCATGGCTGCAATTTCATTGCTATTTTACAACTAACTATAAACACATGTCTTGATTCAACAGTTCCTTGGAAAAGCCATTTCCTAAAACTTCACCATTGTTTGCTAAGA